>CM042240.1:16500653-16538153 GCA_023566225.1 Romanogobio albipinnatus
TGGAATTAAGGAAGGGTGGATGGATGGAATAAGGATGGATGGATGGATGAATAAGGAAGGGTGGATGGATGGATGGATGGAATTAAGGAAGGGTGGATGGATGGAATAAGGATGGATGGATGGATGAATAAGGAAGGGTGGATGGATGGATGGATGGAATTAAGGAAGGGTGGATGGATGGAATAAGGATGGGTGGAAGGATGGATGGAATTAAGGAAGGAAGAATGGAATAAGGATGGATGGATGGAATTAAGGAAGGATGGATGGATGGATGCAATTAAGGAAGGAAGGAAGGATGGATGGATATTGCTTTTCAATATTCTGGAATTCACCAACTGTACCTATATATATAAATTCATTTTAAATTATAATGAATTGTAATTATATGAATTATAATGCATTAATATAACGGTAACACTTTACAACACGGTTCATTAGTTAACATGAACTAATAATGAACTGCACAATACAGCATTCATTAATCTGTTCATGTTAATTTCAACATTTACTAATGCATTATTAAAATCTTGCTAACAGTTAATGCACTGTGAACTAACATCAACAAACCATGAACATATACAGTAACAAATGTTAGTTCATACATGAACTAATGTTAACTAATGAAACCTTATTGTAAAGTGTTACCAATATAATGAATTTGTAATTATAATGAATGATTAAATAATTAATCTAATAATAAATTGTAAAGTTAATGTTGCCAAAAACCGCATGTATAATAAAATATTTGATTTGTAAAGTTTCTGGAGAAACCACATTAAGGAATTATTTATGCGGGACTATAGTTATGTGCTTAAATTTAATACTTGTGTTTAGGGTTTTGCAACAAAATGGCGCCCTGTGTGTTTGTGTTTGACAGGATCCAGCCCCTCTCGGATGCGGTGGGCGATCTCTATAAACAGTTTGACACTCTGAAGGAGAACCTGGTGAAGCTAACCAGCAAGTTTGACAAAGTGGAAAGCTTTGTGGACGAGATCCAAGCTGGAAAATTTCCCAAGCCCAAACTCTGGACGCCCCCGAGACTCCCTGTCAGGAAAATCCCACATCAGATCCCAGTGAAAAGTCCTGTAAAGGTCCCGGGTGAAGCCCTGTGGGCTCAGAGGAGAGCCAGAAGACGTCCTGGCACTTAGCAGGAGAGGGCAGCTGAACCGTGGCATGAACCGTAGCCGGCTTACACCAGAGATCCACCTGTCAGGTTCAATACAGGCCACGTTACAGAGTCTTATATTACAAAATATACAGACTTACGCAAGAACATGTGACGCATATGAAAGCACCAGTGGGTTATTTGTATACAGTATGATGGAGTTTGACTTTTATGTGTGCATTTATTAACAAAAAATGTATATTTGATCATATCACAAATACATTAATCTTTTTAGAGCTACACTAGTGGAAAGTCATTGTGAGTTCTTAAAGGTATGATGCATTCAATATTGAAATGTTTACTTTTCGTCTTTTTAAACACTGTTGCAAACACTTACAAATATATGCATTATGTTATAAATTATGCATATGTTTTAGCATCAGGGCACATTACTCAAGTAATAAGCATATCAAATGTGTTGTTTAGCATCTCATTGTTGCATGTTATAATAAGCTACAAATCATTTAACAGGTAAACAAAGGCTCACGATTATTATGGGACAACAATAGGCCTATACAGCAGTACTGAAGAACTGAAAATACTACAATATTTCTGATGGACGGTGTCTGTCGTCCTCTACTGGACGATCATTGTAAGAGATCTGAACATCTGAAGTGGTGCATCTCTGCCGAAATCTGAACATTAATAATTAATTTGGCTTTCCTCATTATGAAAACAGATGTGCTGCTGGATGAAAAAAACAATCATTCTCGCCACAAGTGTTTCTTGTGATGCATCTTACCAAATAGCAAAACAATATTCCTGACACCTAAACATGATTTCGGTCTTCATATGTTGACATTAGGAATTGTGTTGACATTAAAGAGATAGTTCACACAAAAAGGAAAATTACCCCATGATTTACTCGCCCTCAAGTGCAGTGTTGCCAACTTAGCAATTTTGTTGCAAGATTTTCCCCCAAAAGCACCTAGAAACAAATTTAGCAATTTTTTTTATTTATTCTGCAACTTTTAGCAACTTCTGGAAAATATCCAAACAACACAAGCACAAGCTAGCTCAATAGGCCGAGCGGTTCATTCATAATTCTTTAAGATCGCTGCAATATTTACGGAGCCCTGCACATGACATGCAGGATAAAAAACTAGTAGGCGCCCCTAAACCATAGATACACATAATAAAGGCTAGATGTCTTACGGCAGAGTCTCTAACATCATCACCGGCGGCCTGTGGCCGCGTTTCCATTACCCTTCAAATTGGCTTTATGCACAGCTGCACTACTTCCTGAACTTCAGCCAGCTCCTTTGTTTCCTGTCTGCCATTATTGGACAAACTGATTAATCCAGGTGTGCCTGACCTCTGTAGTCACAACAACAATAGTCAGACACACCTGGATTCATCAGTTTGTCCAATAATGGCAGACAGGAAACAAAGGAGCTGGCTGAAGTTCAGGAAGTAGTGCAGCTGTGCATAAAGCCAATTGCGCAAATTGAAATTGCGAATTGAAAATACGCCCAATGGAAACGCGTCAATTTCGCAAAAACTCCCATATATCGCAAAACGTTTTTTACGCTCGCATGAGGTGGTTTTTCAGGCAATTCGAAAAAGGACATTTTCGCAAAACTGCAATGGAAACAGTTTTTCCGCATTTACAGGTCACCTGGTACGGTCATGCATTGCTCCCACATAGGGCCTACATATTATTTTTTTCCAATCAAGTATGTCTAATAACGAGATCTTATGTGGTTAAAATGACATATATTTTCTCCTAATACGGAAAGTGGCGTAACTTTATAATGACGGACCCCGGTGCAACCACAAATACCATAACTATCTATAGGCCGACTGTAATTAAGACATATATTCAAGAAATGTATTAAAACAGAAAGACGCTATAGTTTCAGCCTTGCTCAAAGACTGAGGAAACAGGCCAGCACGTCAATCCATTCCCGACGATCTTGGTTTGCTTCTTATTTATTAAATATACAGCCAAATAGTTGATTAAACATTGATCAAAATTAAAATACAATTTATACAAAACGAAATTAATTTTAAAGAAAGACTTTCTAGAAAACACAATTCAATTAAATGCTCAATCCATGTCCCCAGACATATGCGCATCTGATTATGTGCCTTACTCATGCTGCTCACTTTTCATAATCAACATATGAAATTAAAAGATTATAATATTTAGACATAGCCTAACTATATGAAACTAAATAGGCTACGTTTTCTTTAACCCTCTGTCCGATGAAGTCGTCGTCGCCTTCTGATGGATTTTTTCCTTATTCCAGCGCAAACAACTCGCAATACTCCGTCATTTTTAGCCATACAGATAGGCTAAGTGCAAGACATAATTATAAACAGTAAACGGTCTACTTTTATTTGTGTACACTCAATAACGGCAAAGGCCGTGGACTCAGGGAACGGATTATTTTGCACTCCACTCCAAATGCTGTCTTCATTTCAAAAATATATTAACGTGGCTATAATTCTAGATGCTTGAACAAATAGTTTTTGTGATTGAATAATTATTCATAAGTATGCAGTGTCATAACTACATCTCTGACGTTTATAACAAACCAAACAGTTTGAAAATCGGTAGAAAATGTTACGAGCGAGCGAGCTGACTGTGACAAGATGGCCGCCAGGTGGGTGCGGACGTCGACCTCCGTTGGCCAGCAGCGTGGACGAGACATCTAGCCTTTATTATGTATATCTATGGGCTAAACCCTGCGCACGATTTATAAATTGAGGGAAGAAATTAGTAAATCGTGTGGGTGGTTTAGCAAATCGAGATTGTGCCTATGATTTATATATCGAGGGACCGAATTAGTACATTTTGCACAATTTACTTTTTTTTCTTGCACGTCATGTGCGGGGCTCCGTACATATGAACTAACACATTGCTTTAATTTATTTTACAAACAAATCTAAATTAGCATTTCAAATAATATCTACGCATTACATAATGGCGTAGTTTTGCCTTGCGATTACGTAATGAAGCCATAGCGCAATGACGTCCCAACATCTTTTAGCAACGAATCGATTCTGCCTTTAGCAACTTCCCCTGAAAATTAGTTGGCGACAGTGCTCAAGCCATCCCAGGTCTATGTGACATTCTTCTTTCAGACGAATACAATCAGAGCTATATTAAAAAAATGATATATAAATGTATTTATAATGGCAGTGAATGGCTGTTTCTGTTTTGAAGTCCATTAAAGTGCATCTATCCATCATAAAAGTGCTCCACACGGCTCCGGGTGGTTAATAAAGGCCTTCTGAAGTGAAGCGATGCATTTGTGTGAGAAAAATATCCATATTTATAATAACTAGCCTAACAGACGTCCGTACATATCGATTTACGGCGAAAGAGTAACCCTTGATCTGACGGAAGGATCATGTTTATATGATTTTTTTTTCTCAACAAATTTCTATATTGATGCATTGTTTGTAATGATGGTTTGAAATAGGCTTTGAAGTTTGAAATGAAAATAAATGCCATTCTGGTCAGCTGTGACTTCCTCTCCCTTTATAAGAGCGCCATCATCTGAACAGATGCAGTAACCAGTAGGCTATTTTTCATTAATTAAAGGCACAATATGTAAGATTTTTGGATTCAAATACCCAAAAACCACTAGAACAATGTTATATATTTTGTTGACTTGTGTACATACATTATACCAAATGTTTCCAAGAATGTTAAAATCCAGAGAAATTAGCAATTTTAAGCAGGACACCGTGTCCGTGCGTCGCCTATCAATGACATCACACCCACGTTACCCTTGATTTCTGGTTGTATTTTGTAGAAACCATGGAAACACCAAAGATGCTTTAATATATTATGTGTTTCATTAAACAGGTGAGCAACTGTTTGGATACATTCATCGACAGAAAACGAATCATTGTTATACAGCTCAACACAGTTAGTCTTATTGTTAAAATCTGTTTTTCATGATTTACCGTGAGTGCCATGTTTTACCATGCCTAAAGGTCCTTTCACACGACGCGATTTTGATGCACGAATAATTTGCGCGATGGTCTTGATCAGCTGTTTGTGTAATGAGTGCTTCCACACCGAAAGTGAATGTGCTGCGGCGAAAAAACGATGTAATTTTTTTCCGTTTCGATGTCGATTTTTTGGAACACTTGTAGCGACAGAAAAGGCTTAAACCAATCACATAAAAGGAAACAAAGGTGACGAAATGTCCAGTTGATGTCACTAGCCATTCAATCAACATTAACCTTCGCCAGGTATCGCATTTCTCACGAGATTACAGCCGTAGTTGTGTTTACAGCTGTACAGATGCAGCTGGTTTGCCCACTGTAGGCTACAGATTACGATATCATAACTTTGAGTTAAAACTTGTTGATTTTTTTCTAACCTAATTGTGTCCGTGACTATAGAAAGGGAATGTGTTTCCGTCAGTTCGTCTGTGGCACTTAAATGTTTACATTGTGACTCAACTGGAAACATAGCTGGAAACAGAGCTGCTCCAGATCGATTGGTTCCTGAAGTGTGGTTTGTCTCGTCAGCGCTGCTACTGTCTCTGGAGGAGCTCCTCAAATTATCCCACGGACACTTGAAAGTAAGTGCGGAACAGGCCATGATAAAGTTTTAGCTCCTGTACAAGATTAGCATACTCCCCTTGAGACTCTCTGTTCTTTAAGACTGGGTGCACCCAAAACCTTCTTTTCGGTCTTTTAAAGACAATGAAAAGCTCGTCTCCACTGAATGATGAAGTGTCCGTGTTTTCTCAGCTGTCGCCGCGAATGTTGGAGCTCTGAAACGTCACAGACGTCGCAAACTCGCGTTGCGACTGATGTGAATGGTTTTGACGCGAACTAATCTCACACAAAATATTAGCTTTTTCCGCTTCACTTTTCCGAGTGTCTCATAGTAGCCGCCGAGCGAATGCACAGAGTAGCATTATAACTTAACTTTCAACACATGAAAAATGTATCTAATATGATAAAACAGCGCTGTGTTACCCCACATATGCATGAGAAGAAGAAGCGGAAACGCTCGTCTCCGGCTCTGCGAAATCAAGGCGTCATAGAAGCTACACCTTTGTTTTGAATAAGCGACCTCTAGCAGTGAAAAATTACATATTGTGGCTTTAAGCATCAGTGAAATGTATGACTTATTTAATCAATAAGTTAAACTGTTTACATCGATAACTATGTCATAATATATCTAGTATTTTTGCCAGGTGATGTAAAAATAAATATTTGTATGACTTTTTGATTACAGAAAGAGACAATTCCAGCTTGAAGGAACGTTTTAAATGACGTAGAATACATTTTTATTTTATTTTTTATATTTATTTTGATGCTTTATAAAAAATAAAATATAAAAATTACAATGAATGAAAATAACCTGTGAGTATATCGATTTTTTTACTACTACTTCTTTTTTTAAACTTTATGATACTCCAATTTTGGATTATGCGTTCAGTCGACGGACCTTTATTTTGAAACATCCAAAGCCGGAAGTTGTTTTATTACTGTAAATATGTGCATACCATTTACAGTGAAGGTTAGTTGGTTAGTTTGTGACTGTTTTTACAAAGGTTGTATATTTTTTTCTGTGTCACACTTTATAAAATAATGAGTTTATCACGTTCAGTGCATGACTTTGATGTGTCTGTGTTGTAAATATTTAGTAAAACAAAACTGACTGACCTCCAGAGATGTGAAAATGTTTCTCTGTTTACAAATGTCTTTATATTTAGGAATCATGCGGGTTTATGCACAGAGCTGTTTCAGATCATAATGAACCTTTTAGATGTAATATGTGTGGAGAAAAGTGACATTAGCATGTCGTAGACACAGTGTGTTTACTGTACAACTGAGAAGACCTGTCAATAAAATGCATGTAAACAATAAAGTGGCTTCATTGGAAAATGGGGTGTTTTGTTGTAATAAAAGAGGTAAATACACCCAAGTGTTACATGATTAGAAGTGAATTATGCCCACATTGTCTATATCCCATGCCAATATATCAAATACAATCCATAAATGTTTATTATTATAAGTATGTAATGCTTTTTGTGATCTTAAAAGAGTTTAGATGCAAGCATTTTTATGAAGGTATATTCAGCCATGGTACAGGATTTGCTCAGTCAAAACAACAAATATAAACCACAAGTAATGGTACAGTGTTCATCATCTGTGAAGACTCTACTTCATGAACTTACAATGTAACAACACATTCCTAGAAGAACCGAACAGCCAAATTGTTCAGTTCCTCTAATAGTGGTGCAATTAAAGTCTGCAATTTAACCTCATCACTCAAAAATAAACTAAATTAAAGTGAATTTCTTCACCCTGCAACCTTCAGGTCCAAGCCTGGACCTCAAACCCCTAAGCAACTTTTAAGCACCCCAGGTATGTGTGCAATTTGAATATGTAAAATGATATACAATATTACATGTAAAATATGATATGATCAAACAGTGTTTATCTCTATAGCCATGGAAGACGACATACAAGAGGAAATGCTTTCAGAGTTCAAGGAGAGGCGGCTGGGCGGCTGGCAGATCTTGCAACTGACGGCAGGCACGGGTCTGGCGGTCTATGCCGTCTGGGCAGGAATTCTAATGCCGGGGTTTCGCAGAGTGCCACTCAAATTACAGGTGCGGTTTGAGGAGTGTGTGTAAATGCTGCACATGATGAGTGATGTATAACCATCCCAATAACTGCTGTTGTGTTCCAGGTGCCTTATATGCCAGCGAGCAGAGCTCAAGTGTGTAATGTTATGACTCTGCTGAAGAGTAGATCTGGAGCCATCGCTGACCTGGGATCAGGTGACGGCAGGATTGTAAGTGGTCCTCATACTTTTTCATTTAGTTTGGGGTCGGTCGGTCACCTAGGCTGCATTTATTTGATCAAACATACAGTAAAAACAGCAATATTGTCAAATATCATTACTATTCAAAGTAGCTGTTTTCTGTTGTAATATATTTTCAAATGTACTTTATTCCTGTGATCAAAGCTGTATTTTTAGCATCAAGTCACCTTCACTTATATAGCGCTTTTTACAATACAGATTGTTTCAAAGCTGTTTTACAGTGATAATAGGAAATTAATGCAACAAATATTGTTTTGGCTGTATTGCAGCCATTGTCCAGCTTAAGTAACTTTGATTTATTCATTTCCATTGTAAAAATCATTAACTTAGGGGACGCTTTCACAACGTTTTCAACTAAAAGCAGAAAACTTATAGTGCATTCTGGCCGTTCATTTACCTGACAATGCCGTTTTGGTGGCTTGCGAATGTAAAATTTGAAAAAGTAAACATTTGCATCATTATTCTTCAGTGTCACATGATCCTTCAGAAATCATTCTGATGATTTGATGCTCAAGAAACATTTATGATTATGATCAATGTTAAAAACAGTTGTGCTGCTTCATATTTTTGTGGAAACCGTGATAAATTTTTTTCTGGATTCTTTGATGAAGTTCAAAAGAACAGCGTTTATTTGAAATATAAATCTTTTGTAACATTATAAATGTCTTTACTGTCACTTTTTATTGATTTAATGTATACTTGCTGAATTAAATATTTTTTTCCCCCACACTTTTCAATGGTAGTGTGTGTGCTTATGTGTTTGTTGTAAATGTGTGCAGGTGTTAGAAGCGTGTCGTCAGGGTTTCTCTCCAGCAGTTGGTTTTGAGCTCAATCCTTGGCTTGTGCGTCTTGCACGTTTTCATGCGTGGAGAGCTGGACATCACAGAAGTGTTTCATATCAGCGAGAGGACCTGTGGAAGGTATTGTGAACATCTAACATTCAAAATACTACATTATACTCAAACAGATTCTACAAATATTTTACCCGGACATTATACAACCATATTATACATATTTTTTATTCAATATACATATATGCACACACCGATCAGGCATAACACTGATTATCTCTTCATCACGGCACCTCTTAGTGGGTGGGATATATTAGGCAGCAAAAGGGCAAGAGTAAGGATTTGAGCGAGTTTGACAATGGCCAAATTGTGATGGCTACACGACCGGGTCAGAGCATCTCCAAAACTGCAGCTCTTGTGGGATGTTCCCGGTCTGCAGTGGTCAGTCTCTATCAAAAGTGCTCCAAGGAAGGAACAGTGGAGAACCGGCGACAGGGTCATGGGCGGCCAAGGCTCATTGATGCACGTGGGGAGCGAAGGCTGGCCCGTGTGGTCCGATCAAACAGACGAGCTACTGGAGCTCAAATTGGTCAAGAAGTTAATGCTGGTTCTGATAGAAAGGTGTCAGAATACACAGTGCATCACAGTTTGTTGCGTATGGGGCAGCACAGCCGCAGACCAGTCAGGGTGCCCATGCTGACCCCTGCCCAGCACCATCAGTGGCACGTGAGCATCAGAACTGGACCACGGAGCAATGGAAGAAGGTGGCCTGGTCTGATGAATCATGTTTTCTTTTACATCACGTGGATGACCGGGTGTGTGTGCGTCTCTTACCTGGGGAACACATGGCACCAGGTGCACTATGGGAAGGCAAGCCGGCGGAGGCAGTGATGCTTTGGGCAATGTTCTGCTGGGAAACCTTGGGTCCTGCCATCCATGTGGATGTTACTTTGACACGTATCACCTACCTAAGCATTGTTGCAGACAATGTACAGCCTTTCATGGACACGGTATTCCCTGGTGGCTGTGGCTCTTTCAGCAGATAATGCGCCGCCACAAAGCAGAAATGGTTCAGGAATGGTTTGAGGAGCACAACAACGAGTTTGAGGTGTTGACTTGGCCTCCAGATCTCAATCCAATCGAGCATCTGTAGGATGTGCTGAACAAACAAGTCCGATCCATGGAGGCCCCACCTCGCAACTTACAGGACTTAAAGGATCTGTTGCTATCATCTTGGTGCCAGATACCACAGCACACCTTCAAGGGTCTAGTGGAGTCCATGCCTCGACGGGTCAGGGCTGTTTTGGCAGCAAAAGGGGGACCAACACAATATTAGTCATAATGTTATGCCTGATCGGTTTATATATATGTATACAAATATTTTCACCCATATTATACAACAAATTTTGAACATCTAAACACTTAAAATACTATATTATACTCTAATACACTGTCCTTAATTCTCCTCAGACAGAAGCAAGATATGATTTCTAAACAATATTGTGTGTCATTTATGTGCATTTGTCTTTTTGCTTGTGTGATTCCAGGTTGATCTCTCAACATATAAAAATGTCACAGTATTTCTAGCCCCTAGTGTGGTAAGTCCCACATCGATTCCTAAATCATTTAATAAGATGCAATAGACTTTATTCAGTCAGTTCATGCATTTGCATCATATTATTGAGCATAAAGGCCTCATATACCATGTACTGTGTGTTTAACAGTTAGAACTTTTACAAAAGAAGCTACTGGCTGAGCTCCCTGAAGACGCTTTGATTGTGGCGGGACGTTTTCCGTTTCCTGATTGGACGGCGTGCAAAGTAGAGGGTGAAGGTGTGGACCGAGCGTGGGCCTATCGCATACAAGAACTGAGACAACGCTTCCAGTCACAAGATACAAAAGTCTCCAGATGAGAAACACTTTTTATGTTTTCTTATTTTAGCTTGATTTTTACATTTGTTTTATCATGTTTTGCACAATTGTTCGATGCACATAATGCTTTTAAAAACTTTAAAATATGAATTCTATCATTTTTATTGTGTTCTCACTCTGAAGCAAAGCAACACATAAGATGTCGAAAAACAGTCTGTGTCTGTGGGTGTTCCTTAAAGGGTTCAAACCCATGGATCACTTCCTGTTTCTGAATGTGACCTAGATAATGTCATGTGTACAGTTTTTCGAGTGTTTCTCCTTTACAGAAAAAGGGAAATAAACCATATTTATTGTGAGTCATCTTTAATTCATGTATTGTTTGAGAAGTGTATGTTTCTGAATGTTTACTACTCAGTCTGCAGTCTTACTCAACATGTAGTTGAGTTGATGGGTTGCATAATGTGAAGTCGTTGAGCAAACCACTTCAAACGACAAGCAAGAGAATGGCAAGCTCTTCCCTTTCAAGTTCAGAAATGACAGACTGTCACAGACTGATTCTCACAGTTCATCAATTCACACACTACATCGACCTGCAGAAACAAAAAGTACCAAAGATGTTTACGGTATTACCAAGTGGTTTTGGCCATTTGGTCTATGCTGATATTTAAAAAAGCCAGTGAATGTTGTAATGCGCATATTAAAAGCCAAATACCAGAGGATGTGCTGTCAAATCAATTAATTGCATCGAACATAAAAGTTTTTGTTTACATAATTTGTGAGTGTATATATATAGGCCTATATATTGTATATATTGTATATTGTCAGGCATTAAAAAAAATCCTGTTTTTATTTTGTGCACCTGTTCTGTATATTATTGTTTTTTTAGGTACATTACTATGTAATGATTTTGTATTGGTATTATTACTTGGTTTATAAATTGAAATAATTTACAATATGTAAGGCATGTTATTGCTAGCAGCTTTTGATCAGGCATTTAAAACAGCTACCACGTTGGGTCCTAAGCGGACACTATTTCACAGGGGGACAGGATTTCTCATGACACCTGTCCTCCACTGTTCCTTCCTTGGAGCACTTTTGATAGAGACTGACCACTGCAGACCGGGAACATCCCACAAGAGCTGCAGTTTTGGAGATGCTCTGACCCAGTCGTCTAGCCATCACAATTTGGCTCTTGTCAAACTCACTCAAATCCTTACTCTTACCCATTTCTCCTGCTTCTAACACATCAACTTTGAGGACAAAATGTTCACTTGCTGCCTAATACATCCCACCCACTAACAGGAGACGTGATTAAGTTATTCACTTCACCTGTCATAATGATATGCCTAATTGGTGTGTGTGTATATATACACACATTATATAAAAAAAATAAATAAAGATTGTGTTGATAGCACTAAAACAACTGATAAACAATATATATATATATATTTAAATTTTGAATAAACATCTAACCTTACAGTTACAAACCTTACAAACTAAATGTATAGTATAAATGTGGTCTTTATATATAGATGGCGTTTAAAATGGGCTTGTCCGTTTAGATTGAAGAGCCCTGCTTTAGAGGATGCATATGTGCAATCATGAGGCAATACCTGCACTCAAGAGTTCATACTGTACCCAACATGTGTCTTGTTGCGGCCGGTTTCATCCGGCCCGAGATTAAGATTTCACTTCCGGTAGTTTAATGGTTTGAGTACACAAACCTAACTAGTTCCTAATTACAGTTTACACTAGAGTGCAAAAGTATCTTCCTCAAGGGGGCGTTAGACGGCTCACAGCAGCGGATCCCCTGTGGAGACGGGCTCAGAATGTGTTATGTCTTATTGAGGGTGTTTTCATAATATAAAGTATGATCATTTAATTACAATTATTACATATATGCGTACTTGACATGCTAATGGTACATTTCCATCTGAGATCAACTATGAAATGATTTAAAGAAAAGTAAAAAGGTAGCACGTAGAGAAAAGTAACACGCACCACGTGACGACTAAAGCGAAAGAAAAAGGTGTTTAAAATGAAACTCACTTTTAAACGGTTTTAAACGGATCATCTAATGTCCTGTAATACATTTGACAAAGTTTAAGTAGAGTTTGGTGTGTTCTAAAAACAAACAAACAAATAAATAAACAGAAAAAAACCAAACAATAAAATAAATACAATTTGGCAGAAACGAACCCATGACCTTGGTTATGATTGCGTTATGCTCCACAGTTTGTATGGAGGACGAGAAATGACTTAAGTATAAATAAATGAATAAATACGTAAATGCAGAAATAAATAAATAAATAAATATAGAAATACATAAATGAATAAATAAATATATGAAGAAATAAATATAGAAATACATAAATAAATAAATGAAGAAATAAATATATGAAGAAATAAATATAGAAATACATAAATAAATAAATAAATAAATAAATAAATAAATAAATAAATATATGAAGAAATAAATATAGAAATACATAAATAAATAAATAAATAAATAAATAAATAAATAAATAAATAAATAAATAAATAAATAAATAAATATATGAAGAAATAAATATAGAAATGCATAAATAAATGAATAATTAAATAATTAAATGCTGAAATAAATAAATAAATGCAGAAATAAATAAATATAGAAATACATAAATAAATACGTAAATGCAGAAATAAATAAACAAATAAATATAGAAATACATAAATAAATGAATAAATAAATAAATATATGAAGAAATAAATATAGAAATACATAAATAAATGAATAATTAAATGCTGAAATAAATAAATAAATAAATGCAGAAATAAATGAATAAATAAATAATTAAATCTATAAATAAATAATAATAAAATAATAAAATATGCTAGTAATAAAATTATTTATTTATTCATTTATTTATGTATTTCTATATTTATTTCTTCATTTATTTATTTATGTATTTCTATATTTATTTATGTATTTATTTCTGCATTTACGTATTTATTTATGTATTTCTATATTTATTTATTTATTTATTCCTGCATTTACGTATTTATTTATTCATTTATTTATTTATTTATTCCTGCATTTACGTATTTATTTATTCATTTATTTATTTATTTATACTTAAGTCATTTCTCGTCTTCCATAAGTTTGAGCTAAATAAATAAAATAAATACATGTAAATCGCCCAAATAAATACTAAAATTAACTATTTAAAATATTAATTATTTTTAAATTAATAATAATGTATTATTATTATTATTATTATTATTATTATTAAAGTCTGGATAGGGTACAACATTAGTTGGCAGACTAAAAAAAGTTTGTTACATGTTTATAAAATGAAAAATATAAAAATGTCTTTTTATATTTTTCATTTTATAAACATGTAACAAACTTTTTTTAAACGTTGTCTAATATATATAAATATATATATATTTATATATATTAGACAATTATATATATATATAAAACATTTTCCTAATAAAATATATAAGTCCATAATGTATCGTTCGAAAAAAAAACATTTAGACCTGACCAATTAGAGACAACTTCGACTCTTTAAGCCCCGCCCATTTAAGCACTTCACTCTTGGACGCTGTTTTCCGTTCTACCCTTTCACTTCTACTTCTACGAGGAAGACGTCACTTCCGTCCGATTAATGTGTAGAGGAGAGGAAGCTCCGAGAGGCCTGCACGGAAAGAGCGATCCCACTAACCCAAGGAGTGGCTCTGTCAGACTTCAGAGGGCTCAAACTCAAGCGCAGAGTCCCACACAGCACAGACGGGAAGAATAGAGTCCCGGGATGTTTTAAGAGCGCTGTTTTGTTGATCTTCTCTCCGTTTCGCAGTGGTTTCGTGCGGCTTCTCTCCGTTGTATCCGGGCAGCGTCAGTTCCAGGCTCGTCCCCTTCAGGCTCGCGCTAGATCAACAATAATAACAAGCGTCCCGGAGCCCGAGTGTCCCGGGGTCCACCGGGCGTGTGCGGGACAGTGATGCGGCGATTCGGTGCTTCCAGAAGCTGAAACACAGGCCCCAGAGGAGGCATGAGCGAGCAGATCCAGATCCATCTCACATTATAGCCGCATAACAGCTCAGAGCCGGGCATGGTGAGTCCACACCACAGCACACGCACACACATGTGTAAACACTGATGTGTGTATCTGATGGGAAATGTCTCCTGGATGTCTTTCTATATATGTGCACCAGTGCCATCGCCTTTGAAGTGCTTGTGCTTCTTTGTTTATCTGTGAAATATCACGTGGCATTGTGTTAGGAGCACTGCTCTGATTTGGGCTCCTGTCTAAAGCGCTCAGATTGGTGTGCGCGTTCCCCTGATATGGGTTATTATGATTGATTATGAGCCGTATAGCAGTCATGGATCTGTCGGATGAGAAGGAGAATCGCACTGCACGCGCTGCTCTGTCATTAAGGGATGGTTCCAGATGACGGTCACATGAAACCGAGCAAAAGCTGCTGCTGCGCGTGCATGTAACGGTGTCCTCTCATGACAGTCTGAACGGTGCAGGAGGAAATCAGAGGCATTCTTCTGCTGCTGCTGCTGCCTGTGACGTCACGCTGGAGCAACGCAACATGTTGTGACTCATACTAAGAATTCAGAACCCTGAGCATCATCATCATCATCATCAGCCCACTTCCTGTGTTCGTCTTCCACCCTTGTTCTTCTCAGTGCATTCTCGCACACTTGTATGTGAGATGAGTATTGTGAGGTCGAGAGAGAGAGAGAGAGAGAGAGCACTGAGAAAAAAGGAACTCGATCCGTCACGCTTAGTCTTTAAAGTCCCCGTGAAATCACTTTTTTTTTGGCTTTTAGCATGAATCTATCTATGAGCTGCTGTGCTCCAACACAATGACAAAGTTCGCATTTAGAGGATATGCGCGTACAGTCTGGATATCCGCCACTATGGATTAATGATTTTGATGACGTCACTCTGCACTTCAGCTTCTTGTGGGATTTACTGTCCAATCAAAAGCTCTCTAGAAGCGTCCCGCCCCTTAGAGTATTAGACGCAGAAGCTGCAGTTGTAACTGTATATAGGGGATAGGGAACGATCAGACGATGCACTATATAGGGGATAGGGAACGATCAGACGGTGCAATATATAGGGGATAGGGAACGATCAGACGGTGCACTGTATAGGGGATAGGGAACGATCAGACGGTGCACTGTATAGGGGATAGGGAACGATGAGACGGTGCACTATATAGGGGATAGGGAACGATCAGACGGTGCATTATATAGGGGATGGGGAACAATCAGACGGTGCACTATATAGGGGATAGGGAACGATCAGACGGTGCAATATATAGGGGATAGGGAACGATCAGACGATGCACTATATAGGGGATAGGGAACGATCAGACGGTGCAATATATAGGGGATAGGGAACGATCAGACGGTGCAATATATAGGGGATAGGGAACGATCAGACGGTGCACTATATAGGGGATAGGGAACGATCAGACGGTGCAATATATAGGGGATAGGGAACGATCAGACGATGCACTATATAGGGGATAGGGAACGATCAGACGGTGCAATATATAGGGGATAGGGAACGATCCGACGGTGCACTATATAGGGGATAGGGTACGATCAGGCGGTGCACTATATAGGGGATAGAGAATGATCAGACGGTTCACTATATAGGAGATAGGGAACAATCAGACGGTGCACTGTATAGGGGATAGGGAACGATCTGACGGTGCACTATATAGGGGATAGGGAACGATCAGACGGTGCACTATATAGGGGATAGGGAATGATCAGACAGAGCTCTATATAGAGGATAGGGAACGATCAGACGGTGCACTATATAGGGGATAGGGAACGATCAGACGGTGCACTATATAGGGGATAGGGAACGATCAGACGGTGCACTATATAGGGGATAGGGAACGATCAGACGGTGCACTATATAGCGGATAGGGAACGATCAGACGGTGCACTATATAGGGGATAGGGAACGATCAGACGGTGCACTATATAGGGGATAGGGAACGATCAGACGGTGCACTATATAGGGGATAGGGAACGATCAGACGGTGCACTATATAGGGGATAGGGTACGATCAGACGGTGCACTTTATAGGGGATGGGGAATGATCAGATGGTGCACTATATAGGGGATGGGGAATGATCAGACGGTGCACTATATAGGGGATAGGGAACGATCAGACGGTGCACTATATAGGGGATAGGGAACGATCTGACGGTACACTATATAGGGGATAGGGAATGATCAGACAGTGCACTATATAGGGAACGATCAGACGGTGCACTATATAGGGGATAGGGAACGATCTGACGGTACACTATATAGGGGATAGGGAATGATCAGACAGTGCACTATATAGGGAATGATCAGACAGTGCACTATATAGGGAACGATCAGACAGTGCACTATATAGGGGATAGGGAACGATCAGACGGTGCACTATATAGGGGATAGGGAACGATCAGACAGTACACTATATAGGGGATAGGGAACGATCAGACGGTGCACTATATAGGGGATAGGGAACGATCAGACAGTGTACATATGCTTTCCATTGGGGTGAATGAAGTCTGGTTTCATGTTAGTGTCACGTGAGACCAGGAAACGTATCAAACCCATTTGAATTCTGCACAGAATGCGATATGTAGGAGATTAGGAGGAGAAATGGTTAGAGATTAGGAAGAAACTGCGGCTTTATCGAGCTGTGATATAAAGTAAACAGTATTGGCTGGTTTAAAGGGATATTGTGACTTCCTGTTTCAGGGGAAATTAGGTCCACACATTGAATAACGCTGCACGTTTCAAGGCACTTCAGTGGGCCTTTAAGGGTTAATCAAGGACAATTTTTTTTAAACAAATAACCCAATAAAATAAATGAACCCCCCCAACCACCAAAATAAGTATTTTCATCAATTTCTCATCCCCATGATAATCATGAAAGGATAAGAACAGCTGAACATTATATGAATAACATAACACGGAGACTTAAAGCCAGCAGAAAGCATGAAAGAACCGTAGTGTCCAAAAACAGTAACAGTAGCCGCGTTTCCATTACAGATTTGCGCAAAACTTGCGATATGTTCTAAAAGTCGATAAAAAATATTGCGAAATGACAGCATTTCCATTAACTGATGTTATGCGACTAAAACCATTTTTTTCCTCTCGTGATAAATCATTCCAAAAATCCTGCTACGCATGTTGTTAGGTTTATGTGTATCCCAGCCACCGCACGCCATTATTTTTAATGAGACGTGTGTGTTATCCAAGCATTGATGGCAAGGAAAGCACCTTATACTTGAGCTGCACATATGAGGTGTTATGATAAATTGTGGCATTTTATATTCTGTTGTTTTTTATGAGTTTATTAAAAGAACTCGTCTTCTGTCCAAACATACCATCATCTATAAAGAATGAGACTTTTACATACGCCAGGTTATTGTGACGCATTGCCACATACAGAGACGAGTGAAAAGTTTGAATTTGCATGGTGTAACTCAAAGGTTTTTTTTTACCACTTCGTTATTTTGGCTTGGAATTTCGTTTGTTGTAAATATAAACTGAATTTAGAAATGCTTTTGAAATGAAGAACTTTGCGTTTAATAAACAAAATATATTTTTGAAATGAAGACAGCGTTTGGAGTGGAGTGCAAAAAGTGGAGTCCACGGCCTTTGCTGTTATTGAGTGTACACAAATAAAAGTATACAGTTTACTGTTTATAATTACGTCTTGCACTTAGCCTATCTGTATGGCTAAAAATGACGGAGTATTGTGAGTTGTTTGCGCTGGAATAAGGAAAAAATCCATCAGAAGGTGACGACGACTTCATCGGACAGAGGGTTAAAGAAAACGTAGCCTATTTAGTTTCATATAGTTAGGCTATGTCTAAATATTATAATCTTTTAATTTCATATGTTCAATTATGAAAAGTGAGCAGCATGAGTAAAGCACATAATCAGATGCGCATATGTCCGGGGACATGGATTGAGCATTTCATTGAATTGTGTTTTCTAGAAAGTCTTTCTTTAAAATTAATTTAGTTTTGTATAAATTGTATTTAAATTTTGATCAATGTTTAATCAACTATTTGGCTGTATATTTAATAAATAAGAAGCAAACCAAGATCGTCGGGAATGGATTGACGTGCTGGCCTGTTTCCTCGGTCTTTGAGCAAGGCTGAAACTATAGCGTCTTTCTGTTTTAATACATTTCTTGAATATATGTCTTAATTACAGTCGGCCTATAGATAGTTATGATATTTGTGGTTGCACCGGGGTCCGTCATTATAAAGTTACGCCACTTTCCGTATTAGGAGAAAATATATGTCATTTTAACCACATAAGATCTCGTTATTAGACATACTTGAGTGGGGGAAAAAAAAATGTAGGCCCTATGTGGGAGCAATGCATGACCGTACCAGGTGACCTGTAAATGCGAAAAAACTGTTTACATTGCAGCTTTGCAAAAATTTCCTTTTTCAAATTACCTGAAAAACCACCTCATGCGAGCGTAAAAACCTTTTTGCGATATATGGGAGTTTTTGCGAAATTGACGCGGTTCCATTGGGCGTATTTTCAATTCGCAATTTCAATTTGCACAATTTGAAGGGTAATGGAAACGCGGCTAGTGTTGTTTATTCATGCTGCAATGCATGCTGGGAGCTTGTAAAGCAGTCAAAACATTTGAGGAATATATTGGTTAGTCTAAAATGGGACTATGTATATTAACAGTAATTCACAGTGTCTGATTGTGATGTGGGGGAAAAACCCTTGTGTTCTGGATTCACAGTTCGATTAGATGTGTTTGATGCATTGCATGGTTGCATTAACAGTTTAGACTGAAATGCCTTGTCTCTCTCTCTCTCTCTCTCTCTCTCTCTCTCTCTCTCTCTCTTTTCTGCAGGCGTCAGAGGAGTCCTCCTTACGGGCCCTGGAGAGTCTTATGACAGAGTTTTTTCACAGCTGCACCACCAATGACCGCAAGAGAGAGATTGGTGAGCATAAGCCTGACGCTGGCCTTCACACCCTTATCATTTCCTGATTTGCAGAGTCATTCTGTGCTGTTATGATCAGAATAGGCTGTCACTTGTTATGTCGGACTCATATCAATAGACGTTTCTCTTCTAAAATGGAAGTATACTGAAACGTTATGATGATCGCCTACATTCACTTCAGTGATGCCCATTCGGTGTTCGGCAAATTGTCAAGTGTGACAAGTGTAAAATGTGCTAAAGTCTGTCAAACGTTGCACTGTTTCTGTCTTTGTGTAGCACCTACCGCTCTGCAGATCTGAGGAAGCCCAGTGTTCGAAACCAGCAGCTAAAGTTTATTTTGAATTGAATGCTTGATCATTTTGGTCTGATCTGAACAGTTTGAGTGGCACATTTCAGTGTCCTTTACCAGTGTTGCCAACTATTTTCAAAGGGAAGTAGCTAAAGCCTGCCCAAAAACTTGTGAAATGTCATGCGACAATTAGCATATCTGTGACGCCACCACGTTGTACTTGCGTTCTGCCTGCCTAATGTGTTTTCTCTCCTAATCCATGCTCACATACTGTATTTTAAAATAATATAATCTAGCCGATTGTCCAGTGATATATCCGTGGCAACACTGTGTGCTAGGGCTGAACGATTAATTGCATTTGCGATAATATTGTGATATGATAAAACTATGATGATTTCCTAACTGCAAAGGCTGCGATTACAGTCTGGTCACGTGACACGCAAGGGTAAAGTCTGCAGAAGAAGAAGAAGAAGCAGCTTGGCACGTTACACATATCATATGCCTGTCCTAAAAGAAAAAAAAACCTGTTTGTTTGATCTATCTAATATTGTGTTGTTCATACTATAGGCTACTCTCATCTCTCCAACGATTCTGGATCGATTCTGAGCTAAGATTTTAACTGCAGGTGCGCGGTGGCGCTGCGTATGTTTTAGAAACACCCGGATTCTGATTGCTTCCATTATCTATCACTCACTCACTCACTCACTCACTCACTCACTCACTCACTCACTCACTCACTCACTCACTCACTCACTCACACACTCACTCACTTGCAGTGTGTTCTCGCCCGCCGGTATTTTCCTTACAAATGCTCAACGAAGGCTTCATTCATGTCGTTAGGAATGCAGTGTGCTTGTATATTAAAAATAAGAAACTCACTGACAGAAGGCTTTCCATTTCAAATGCTCACGCGGCGCTTTGTGAAGAGTGCTCGCGAGCACGCGTGTGTGTGCTTCTCAAAATGCTTTTATGACGCAAAATTAATGTAAACACCATCAGTAATGTCTTAATGAATTAAACAGACAAGGCAAAAACATCTTATATTTCAAAAGAGATCTGCATTAGTGTGAATGCAGGTCTCCCGCTGTCTATGATGATGTCATCATTAATAATCAAACAACAGTAAAGCTGAGAGAGAGAAAAGTCACTCACAGTTCAGACACTCTTAAATACTGAAAGCACTCTTTGTTCATTGATTGTAATATGGTTCTTTGTTCCTCTTTATGATTTACTAGCTTATGTTTTGCAGCTATATTAGTTTATATATTTAAAATTATTAACATGCAATTGTTTTAATGTGTAGTTATTTTAAAAAGCTTATAATTACATATATCATAATAAAAAAAACATTTTAAGTTTTTAATAAATTAATAAGATTAATATTAATAATTAATAAGGAAAAAGTTCAAGAATTGTTTTGGAATCGGATTGTGACTCCCAGAATCGGAATCGGATCGTGAGGTACCAATTAAAGATTTCCACCATTACTATACAATGATGTATTGTTGAATAATACCGAAGATAAAGAGTTTAAAAAATAATCGCATATTACATCACAATATTGGTTAAAAAAAAATCGCAATTCGATTTTTTTATTCTTTTTTCCAAAATCGTTCATCCCTACTGTGTGCTCATGTGCAGCTCGATCATTCACGTCTGTCAGCTGCTGTGAGCATTGAACTGCATGCGCTGCTGCTCCTCGCAGCCATTCAGTGAACAGAGTAGACACAGAGAGAGGTGTAATGGCAGGGGGAAAGCAAGACCTCGCGCTCGCAGGACAGTACTGGGTTTGTCCAAAAAGTTGTTAGATCTTGTGACAAAGTCGCTATGTTGGCAACACTGGCCTTTACGTAAACGGTTTTAAAGAGACATATTATGCTTTTTTACATTTTTCAGCTTTCTTTAGTGTGTAATGTTGCTGTTTGAGCATGAAAAAGCTCTGCAAAGCAGAGGGAACGCCAGAGGAACAACAGTGCGCACTGTTTCTGAACTTCCTGAAATAACTCAAGACTACAACGGAGGCTTCTTCTGGGGAAAAACACGTCACAATTAGAAGTCTTCACGGGTCCAAAAATTAGTACCCGAAGAGACCCGTAATGTGCTAAACGGAACCGACCCGGACCTGTCTATTATTTCAAAAGCTGGACCCGGACCCCTGCAGATCCGAGAAATGCCAAAAATGTAGTACCCGGAACCGACCTGGACCCGTCTATTATTTAAAAGCTGGAACCGAGCCCAGCGTGAAGACACAGACCCGATTGTCACATATTCCATAATAAACTGATATTAACAAGTCAATAAACAAGTTGCGAAAAATATCACTGTCTTAAGCCAGGTGCACACTGTGCGATTTTGGCCACGATTTGGCCGTCTGAGACAAATTTTGAAATCCTAAAAGATTTCTCTGATCCTAGGCTAAAATCTGAAGTCTTTGATCCTTAGTTTGACATGTGCACGACAACCGATTAATGACCGCTGCGATCAAATTTTGCCTCAGACAAAATTCTGGCAGTGTCAGAAGATTTGAGGCGCAATCCTGCAGTGTGACCGTCAAATCAAGAACCAATAGGAGCGCAGAACCTGATGACGCATTTCGTGCGACAACATCAAATCACAACAGGGAACATGTCGAAAAGAGTCAGGTGAATGAAAAATGCCACCGCTTGTTTTCGTTGTTTGCTGAACGCTACCATTGTGTCTGTGAATGCGGCTCACCGTTACTGAACGTGTCACGGATTGATGACGTAAAACTTAGTCCGTACGAGTCTCTTGCTTGCGTCCGTTTTTCGTGTCTGACTGTAGTACAGTCTGACATAATGACAACTGAGATCCTACAGTGTGACATGTATTACATCGGGGATCATGTTCGTACAGTCTGACAAGCAACATTCGCAGAGGATTTTGAAAAATCGCACAGTGTGCAGGACCCTTTACCTATAGCCGTCGTCTCCCTTCCTTGTAACGTTACTTGATTGTGATGCATTACATCCTTGCCAAAAAGTTAAATCCATGTTATATTTATTATATATTTACATATTATATTTATGCAGACGCTTTTATCCAAAGCGACTTACAGTGCCCTTATTACAGGGACAATCCCCCTGGAGCAACATGGAGTAAAGGGTCTTGCTCAAGGACACACTGGTGGTGACCACTGGGATCGAACCAGCAACCTTCTGCATATCAGTTCCATGGTTTAACCCACTGGACCACCATCTCACCCAATCAAATGTTATTCCTCTCTTGTTATTCCAAGCATGCTTAATTCACTCATCCTTTCTGCTTTAAAAGTCCACTTAATGTCACGGTGACGGATGAGAAATGCGTCTTTGCAGATTTGCAGGCGAGCGTCTGGGCAGACGTCCTTCTAGCGCATGTTTACATAGAAACAATTAAGTTTTACAAGAACAATTAAAAGCAGCAGAGCTTTATGATTGGCCCACAGCATTATACTGGTAATTTACTGGTAATGTTTTTTTTGTTCAAATTCAAGCTTAGATACCCATTTTATTCTAGACTCCAAGACTTTGCAAAAGGTACAGCAGCACAAAAACGTCCTCTAAATGCCTGTGCACACCGGGACGATTATTGCACGTGCTTATCGCCAGCGTTTTGCGAGACTTTTTTCGGCGCATATTTTGTGTTCACACTGAAGCGATTTTCACTGGCGATGCGCCGAGTGAACGTGCAAATTCAGTAGATGAATCCCAGTACACAAGGTGGTGCTGCGCCACTTTACACTTCACAAGAAGAAGAGAGACAGTATTTACGTGCTTGCCAAAACCATAGATATATTATGTGCTTGCCAAAACCATTCGCACACTTTTTGCTAACTGGCAAGCAGCATTAGCAGCTCATCTTCTTCTTTGTCTACTTACTTCCTCTTCATCATATCAATCTGTGCTCGGCAAGACCGTTTTTTTTTATGCTTGAGCGCCACTAAGTCGTGTTTTACTGTCACTTCAGCAGCTCCAGGCATGTGAACAAAAGTACCGATCTCATTGGTCGACTAGTGTTAGCGTCAAAAACAAACCCAAGGCATTTAAAAAAAAAAATCACGCTTTTATGCCTGTCGTTTTGCGCGTCGGTGTGCACACTCACATTGGCGCCCTTTGTTTAGTCACGAGGCGTTAAACGTCGGCAATTAAACGTGTGAAAATCGTCTGGTGTGAACAGGCCTTAAGGCTTGTAAAATGTGACTGGTTCTGTGACAAATTGCTTATGTTCCTTTATTGTGAGTCGCTTTGGGTAAAAGTGTCTGCTAAATGCAATGGAAAATGCTCAATTGTGACCGTTTTGATGCCACAAAGCTTGTAAAATGAACTCAAATAAAAATAAATGATCATGCGACCCCTTTAAGGTGAGGAATGTGTCTAATGACTGTTGGGCAATTCCGCGGAAAACTGTCACATCCATAACACCAACACAATGCCATGGTATTTAGTTGGCGTTATGGATGTGACATTTTTGCGTGGAATTACCCTGTTATATTTTGTGGGTGGAGACCACATTCATGACATTTAAACTGTCTTGTGACGAGTTTCGTAAAATGCTTGGTATTTGTTTGTTTTTTTGGGGAGCATTTGGCCAAAGATTAAATCCAAATGCAAAACATGCTTTGAAACTCAGGACATGTAGTTCAATGTATGGTCTATGTGCATTTCTCAGCAGTGATATTGTTGGAGGAAATAACCCTTTGTGAAACTGGTCAAGCGAAATAGACGGCCTGTGAATGAGACCCAGAATAAGTCACACATTGCACCGTAAACGTTCCGTTTCAAAGTCCAGATGGTATCTAAGAGCTCAACACATGATAGCTCATGTTATATTGTTTTACTTTAGTAAATGTATTATTGATTTTCTCTTAGGAACAATCCACCCAAATATGACGACGTCCCTTTGGAATGGCTTGATTTATGTTCATTTCTACTTTAGACTCCATAATTATAAATTTAGTTCATAACGCAATAGAAAAATGAAGTAAAATGTAGGTTTTTATTAAATTAAATTTACAAAGCAAATGTGAAGCTTGTCACATTAGCACATGTGGAAGTCAAGTGTTCTCGTTGTCTTTGTAGAGCCTAAATCTGTACAATCTTTCACGCCATGTTTTCAGATGACAACCATATGTTTAAAAAACTATCAGATGCTGTTAAGTTTCTCAGTTCCTAATTTTCACGAGAGGTGTTTTACATTTTATTTTTTTTGTCATAATGAAAATATTGAATGGAGGGAACCATTTAGTGCTGGTAATGCCAGTGTTAAGGGTTCACTTCAAAGGGAACACAACACATATTGATACCAATGAAGTTATTGTGAAGTAGCTCTTACTGCTACCTAACATACTGTAATTTGAACTCTTCTGGTTTTTGGTTTTGCTCATCTATGTAGGTGTGCAACAAAGCAATGTTTTCTTTTTCATGCAAATATGCAAAACTCTGCTTTACAAGGAGCTATTGTTAACTTTGAATTAGAAGTGAAGCGCTCCAGTTGTGGGACCAGCCTTCATTTATGCTTTGCAGAAGATGTTCCTAATGGGTCTGTGTGAAAATATCTTGTATAAGCCCTTTTCTTTGCGTTTGAATTCAACGATTAAGGAACAAGGAAGTTTCTGCTGAGTGTTTGTTTGGTGTTAATGGCAACAAACCAAAGTAAATATTTTAATGATATCCACTGTTTGCTTTGTTTCATTTAGGTAAGAATGTGTTTTTGTAATGACTGTTTTGTGGTGTTGTTTATTGCAGAAGAGCTGCTGAACAGTTTTGCGGGGCAGCCTGGCTCATGGAGGCACTGCCTCTACTTCCTCTCTAACAGCAGAAATGAATACGTCATGATGTACAGCCTTACTGTGTTTGAGGTAAAATTAACCCTTCATTTCATTATCTTTCTTTTTTTCATTATATTCTAGGGCTGGACCAGAATATTCAAATATTTGTTCGGTGGGTTGGTATTCGATTTTCAATTTTGGGATTCGAATATTCTGTTTTGTTTTTTGTTTTTTTTCACAAACTCCTGGCACCCCCCTTCAAAACGGTTCTCATTATATGTTTACATTATAAAATCTGCCGAAATACTATACTTTTTATACTTTTTTTTTTTTTTTTACAATTATCTTATAGCCTAGCCATTTTTAATAGGATGGACAGTTGAATAGGAACCCAACGTCGTTATACTTTTGCTTCTTAGCGTTCCCTGAGTATTCTCAGTCTAGAGTGCACAACTGCATGAGCTTATATGGAAGAAGTGCATGCCTGAGCTTGCATTTTGGGTTAAGCTGTGTTCGTTTGACATTGTGGAAAATAGAATAATAAAATGTATTAGCCTTTCTACCCGTTAGAACATTTTCCCTCACCGTCACATTACAGTGCGTGTGCACTGTGGGGCCGTCAATGAATGGCAGTGCGGCCTTGCGCATTTTAATTTTGTTCATTCTAATTAGCGCCAATTCGGCTGCGGGTTGCTTGAATGGTGGGTTCACACAGCAACAAAACGGTACAATGACAAACTCACTTAGGGCGTTTTCACACCTGAAAGTCCGCACCAAGGTCCGAACCGAAGTTCATGTTTTGATACATATTATACATTCAGTTAGTTTTGTTTACACATTGCAATTATGCGAGCGCACTAAACAACTTTACATGACACACTTGCGTCCACTCGTCATCATCTATGTGGGCTGCATCTGGACATTGATTGGTTTGTAAACGGACGTGCGTCTGACGTCAGTGTCTTTGACAAGAATGAATGAACGGACTCATATTGTTGCCACTATTGAACAGTGTGCATTGCTTGACTATTTTCTTTTCGTTACGTTTAGAAGTGGACATTTCAAGCTTTATATACACATATTTCTCATGTTTGTGAGACAAGTAGCCTGCTGAGTTTTGGTTTATTTGAGACGCGCTCCAGTTCGTGTGCAAAGCATGTGATCGCTCCCGCGATTATTGTCTGCTATAGACTATTTGCTTCTTATTTATTAAATTCAGGCAATTATCTGATGAAACAGTGATTAAAATTAAGAAACAATTTATACAAAACAAAATTCACATTAAAGAAAGGCTTTCTAAGCAAAATCATACAAAATTTCTTTCAAAACCATTTCTGACCTTCTGTCTTTTGACATATTGCACATCTTTCCACTTTTCATAATCAGTGTAGCCTAGATGAAATTTAAAAATAACATTATAATTTTAAAAATAAACAGGAACTTCCTGTAAATGGTCTGAAAGTCCGAACCATACAGAAAATGCTTTCACACTAGAAACGAACCGAACCGAACCTTTGTTCAGTTTGATCCGGACCAAGACTACCTCTTTTCGCCTGACCAAATTTCGTCTGTTTGGTCCGGATCGTGGTACGGGGGAGGTTTCACACCTGTAATTTTGATTCGGACCAAACTGAAAAGTCCGAAAATCCGGACCAAACAAGGTGGGTGTGAAAGCGCCCTTAAATAGGTGCTTTTACATTTCGCATTGAGACCAAATCTTCCCCCGTCATCTTGTCAGTCAGCTCCTCACTCTCGTGATGAATGAAATCTGACTCCTGCTGCTGGTGTGTGCTGAGACTTCGGCAGACACGTTCAGTTTTTATTTGTAGTGTCTGTTCTCTAACTGAACTAAATTATTTTATTACTATAAAAAAAAATCTAAACGATGGTGGGGGCCGGTGGGCAAGTGAATATCAACCAAAAAATGATATTCGGACCAGCCCTATTATATTCTTTAGTTGTGGTTAGAGTCAAACTAGTAACCCAAAGGTTGTGGGTTCGATTCTCAATACCATCATGAAATGACTGAGGTGCTCTTGAGCAAGACACCTACTCACACTGGCCTTTACATGTCACTTTCACTTTCTTATGTAGGTTAACTTCATGAAAATTGCCAGTCAAAGACTAATATTCAAAAGTTTGGAGTCAATTTTAGTTTTTTTGGATGTTTATATGCTGCATTTATTTGATCAAAAATACAGAAAAAAATGTAATATTGTGAAATATGATTACATTTTCAAATAGCTGTTTTCTATGTGAATATACTTTAAAATGTAATTTATTCCTGTGATGAGAACTTAATTTTCAGAAAATTATTTACAGTAAATATTATGTATGAATTGTTCTAATAAATCATTCTAATATGCTGGTTTTGCTGATCAAGAAACATTTATTTTTATATTTATAGAGGGTTCAAAAGCATTTATTTGAAATACATCATTTTAGAACAAATTTCTATATTTACTGTCACTTCAATTGAATGCATTCTTGCTGAAAAAAGTATACATTTATTTGATTATTAATTATTTATCATCTTACCGACCCCAAACTTTTAAACAGTAGTGTATTTCACCACAAAATCAAAAAAAAGAAAAGAAATTTATTTTATTTAAAAAAATTAAAACATTTATTTAGACTTTAGGATTAATTTTTTGTAAAAGGATTTACATTTAATTAATTTAAATTGTCACTGCTGTAAAAAAAGAAAAGTCATATAGTTTAAATAGTACATTTAAAGTATACCAAGGGCCAGATTTACTAACAGCTTGTGCCAACGCAAACTCTCTTTTGGTGTTAAAAAACTATTCTCAGCATTTACTAAAGACAGGCAGTGAAAAATTAGTGCTGAAAAGGCGTGGATAGGGTTATTTTTGTAGCTGACCTTATTGCACTGCATGTAGGAGTTTCCCTTTCCAGACGCAAAACTTATGGGAGGAGAGTATTTAAATGAAGCATGCGAGTTGATTTACTAAGATTTGCACTCTTCAATTTCCTGGTGTTTGTGCCATTATTTAACGCCCAAAAAAAGCAAGTCTTAAACCAGACACTAACGGGTAGATTGTGTGTGGAAATGATCCGGCTGCGTCTGTGTGCTTTAATTTGCACGTCATCTGTAGGTCACATTCAGAACTGACCACTTCCATCTGCACTTTTATGGAATTGCACTTTCAATTCTGAAAAATCTGTCCCCAAGTGTACTGCATAGTAGCATTTATTGTTTTTAATTGAAAAAAAAAAAAGTTTATTTATAGGATTTATTTAACTTTAAGGGGAATTGGAATGATGATGATAATAATAATAATGCAATGCAAGTAAACACACGTTTTTCTTTCAATTTCATTGAAATATGACCTTGATTTATTTGTGTAATTCTTCCTAAATTATAATATGCAAGTACAGGTATAAGATGTGGCAATACATTTGTCGGTCCTTCTCCGCAGAATCTTGTGAACAAGATGTGGGTTGGTGTTGCCAGTGAGGACAAAGCAGAACTTCGTAGCTGCTTGCCCAAGCTTCTGCTATCCCAGCATGCACTGCTGCCTTTCTTCATTAGAAACAAACTCTGCAAAGTCATCGTTGACATTGGACGCCAGGACTGGCCCATGTTCTACCATGACTTCTTCAGCAACACGTTACAGGTACCTGTTGTTCTTTATTATTTACTGCTGTTACTATTAAATAATATTCAACTGAACTGGCTCCATCTTTGTGGTTTGTGTTGTAGTTAGTGCAGTCGCCGTCTCTAGCACCGCTGGGTTTGGTTCTGCTCAAGATGACCTCAGAAGAGCTGGTCTGTCCCAGAGAAGACTTGAGCGTCGCTCGTAAAGAGGAGCTGAAGAAACTCCTCCTGGATCAGATCCCCACCGTACTGAACCTTCTGACTGGTGAGACGCTCTAATTAATTGAAAGTACAGTTATAATTTTGCGACTAGGCCTGCAGTTTCATTTTTAACTCTTGACTCTCTTTTGCTCGCAGGTATTCTGGAGACAGTGTGGGACAAACACAGTGTTACAGTCACCACTCCTCCTCCATCCCCCACGTCAAGAGAGTCAGGTGAGCTTCTGCTTTGTCCCGCCCCCCTTTTGTCATTGGGCCACTTTAAAATGTGAGGTCTACATCAGTGGTACAGTTAGTGCTCAAACAGTACAGCTTATTCAGTGGTCAATAACTAGAAGTAATGTTAGAAACTGTTGAAAAAAATCAATATAAATCGATGATGGGAATAGTTGATTGCGACGTACCTTTTATAAATGTAATTTTATATAGGGAAAATCAGCACATTCATGTTTTGGTGAATTTATGGATAATTCGTATTGGGATGGGGTTAGGGGCTTGCACATTTAGGTACGATTCACATCTTACGGATTCATGCAAAGTCACCATCTATAATAATTCATATGAGATTGGGTTGGGGAAAAAAACGTTTGAAAAATTGTGTCTGCCTGCAAGTTTTTGACAGATGTTGCTTGATTTTTTCCACTACATAGCATACATTTTTAGCATGTTTTATCATCCTGTAGCCTGAGCAATTTAATAGTAAAATGTCAGTAAAAATTATAATTTTTAAAAAATCTGATTATTAATCAAATAATCAGTTGATAAAACATTTATGCAGACGCTTCTACAAACATTTGTGAAAGAATGGGTCGCTCTCAGGAGCTCATTGAACTTAAGCGTGGTACCGTGATAGGTTCCTACCTGTGCATTAAGTCCATTCGTGAAATTTCCTCACTACTAAATATTCCATGGTCAAATGCTAGTGGTATTATAACAAAGTGGAAGCAATTGGGAACAACAGCAACTGCGTAAAATCATAGAGCGGGGTCAGAGCATGCTGATGCGCACAGTACGAAGAAGTCGCCAACTTTCTGCAGAGTCAATAGCTACAGATCTCCAAACTTCATGTGGTCCTGAGATTAGCTCAAGAACAGTGTGTAGAGCTTCAGGGAATGGGTTTCCATGGCCAAGCAGCTCATCCAAGCCTTACATCACCAAGTACAATGCAAACCGTTGAATGCTGTCACCACTGGACTCTAGAGCAGTGGGCACGTGTTCTCTTGAGTGACGAATCACGCTTCTCTGTCTGGCAATCGAGTCTGGGTTTGGCGGTTGCCAGAACGGTACTTGCCTGACTGCATTGCGTCGAGTGTAAAGTTTGGTGGATGGGGGATTATGGTGTGGGGTTGTTTTTCAGGGGTGGGGCTTGGCCCCTTAGTTCCAGTGAAAGGAACTCTTAATGCTTCAGACAATTTCATGCTCCCAACTTTGTGGGAACAGTTTGTGGATGGCCCCTTCCTGTTCCAACATGAAGTGCTCCAGTGCTCAAAGCAAGGTCCATAAAGACATGGATGAGTGAGTTTGGTGTGGAGGAACTTGACTGGCCTGCACTGAATCCTGACATCAACCCGATATAACACCTATGAGGTGGATTAGAGCGGAGACTGAGAGCCAGGCCTTCTCATCCAACATCAGTGCCTGACCTCACAAATGTGCTTCTAGAAGAATGGTCAAAGATTCCCATAAACACACTCCTAAACCTGTGGAAAGCCTTCCCAGAAGAGTTAAGTTAGCTGCAAAGGGTGGGCCAACTCCATATTAAACCCTACGGATTAAGAATGGGATGTCATTTAATTTCATGTGCATGTAAAGACAGGCGTCCCAACTTTTGGCTCTATAGTGTGTGTATATATACATATACAATTTGTGAACTTTGAGTACACATAGATAAATAAACACATTTATTTATTTATATATATTTATGCTGCCTTCACTTGCTGTCGGAAATGTCCTACTTCCCTCTTCTGAAGTCATGATTACGAGCTTGTTGCACTTGTTTTGTGCAGCATTCAAGGTAACGTTAAGGGAATCTTATTTTTTTTTTTAAAAATGTATTAAAGCCAAAATGTTTTAAAGATTTTTAATTTGGAATAAATTGTAGCATCCCATTTGTTGACAACCATATAAACATTCAGCCCCGTGCTATCTGTGACCGAATTTTGGTCTCGTACATGCTTTTTTTGCTGTGTATAAAACATACAATGTGCTTCAACTGATTATTCATATACGTAAATATGCACAACTCTGACAGAAAGACAAGGCGATGTAGCTGTTGTCGAAAACAATGTGAATACCAGTCCCCTCCACCATTATGGCACGCCTAACTTGGGTATCAAAATGAGTTTCCCAGATATGGCTGACAAGGAATCTCATATTTATGATAATTCTTGTAGCATGTGAAGGAAGCATTGCTCAAAGTTCAATCATCTGACAATACTGGAGCAAACAGTTTTTCAAAAGGGATTAACAAAATGTGGGTTATTAACAAAACCAATGGCCATGTGGGTCGTCAACCAATACTGATAACCACAAAACGGTGTGTCACTAGTTGAAACTTGCCAGTAAATGATTGTTGTATTAATTGTTGTCTCTTGTCATGTTCTGTAGGCGTTTTAGGGGGCAACAGCACACAGATGATCCTGGAATCTGAAAGTGCCGCTCTGTGTCTACTAGCGCTGGAATGTTTGGCTCATCTCTTTAGCTGGATTCCTCTCTCCACTTCTATCACTCCATCCCTCCTGGCTTCTATTTTTCATTTTGCTCGCTTTGGATGCCAGCAGCCAATCAAAACGAAACCTCTGCCCACTTCAAACGGCGACTCCGCCCCGGGAAATCTCCCAGCCAATGGCGGCGGTGGACACGGCAGGACTGGTCAGATGGTGGGCCAATCCGATCGTGCCAGGCTGGGCGTCATGGCCATGAACTGTATTAACGAGTTAATGTGCAAGAACTGCGTCCCCGTGGACTTTGAGGAGTTTCTGCTGCGCATGTTTCAACAGACGTTCTACCTACTTCAAAAACTCACAAATACACACTCGCACACCAACACGCACACTATCAAAAGCAGATTGCAAGAATTAGATGAAAGGTAAGGGATTGATGCACTTGCTTCAAACATTTAACTCATTGATTCTGATGCTTTTTAACCCTCTCCATCTGTCTGTCTGTCTCTCTCAGCTATGTGGAAAAGTTCACAGATTTCCTCAGGCTTTTTGTTAGTGTTCATCTGCGGAGGATCGAATCTAACGCCCAGTTTCCTCTAGTGGAATTTCTAGCTTTGCTCTTCAAATACACCTTTAACCAGGTAAAACGCCTTCATTTAATGTTCCTGAAAGCACCAACTCTAACATGCCATATTCATGTCTAATGATATTTCCTTTTCCTGTGCTTTGATTACCCAAACTTTCCTTGTTTTTTCCATGTTTGAGTATCCAAATTTTCATTATTGTTTACTTGGTAATAGCTGAATTTCTGATCACTAGACTAGAAGATGCTTTTTGTACTCTTCCCAGCGGCTTCATCGGTAATGTCATGTTCAGTATTAAAGCGTTAACATGAATAACATTTAAAGGGGTCATGAAATGAGACCTCAAATTTCCTTGATCTTTTGACATATAAGAGGTCATTGTACTTTTAAAACATCCTGTTAGTTTCAGATCTCAAAACTTCCTTGCTAGTTCAAACACAGCTTTTTATTGAAACCTAGCTCAGAAAATGACTCAAATTGTCACAATATAGTCAACGACTACTTCTACATCATCGCATCTTTGCCCACTGGTGCATTGGTGAGATGTTTTGCCGCAGGCTTTGCAAACAGACTTTTACTTTGATATAAACCTGACGGTAATGTAACAACATGTAACTAACTGTCTTAATTCTAATGCCAGATCTGTGATCAGTGATTTCTCAGTCAGACTGTACATGAATTCTCAAAATCGTTTATGCATCAGTAAATCAAGCCTGTGACTAAAGTCAACTCGTATTATAATCACTGGAGCTGTCAATCACTTCAGCTCCACACGATTGACTAAGTTCTGCATTCTTGCCAAAGCTTTCGTTATAATCAAAGACTCTGTCTACACTGCTCAATGAATCTCTTATTTCCATCATGTTTGCTGTGTTGGTTATTATGAAAGCATCTGTGAGAGTGCAGAAACAAGACTGTGATTGGCTACAATGCTCAGCGCTTCACCCTTTCATACTTATAATGCTCTAACTAATCGCGACATGTCACAGGTTTGGTTCGTAAAAACGTGGTAAAGGTTTTCAAAAGAGTTCCACATTTAGTGCTTATTTCATATCGAATTTATTAACCAATCATTGCAGTGGGCTTTTATACATTGAAGTCTTATGCCGAGTTCACACTGCCCGATTTTAGGCCCAATTTTGACTCGCCGACAGGTTTTGCGAAATCGCAGACTAATGCCCGAAATCATAGGCAAATCGGTGCTCTTTCACGAGAGCGACAATCACGCAGTGTGAATTGTCAAAGACGTGATCAGAGAGAGTCTGTGAGATATTTGGCATGCTAAATATCTAGACCTGTCGGCGATTCAAAATCCTGCTGTGAAATTCGTTTTTACTCTAAATGACATCGGCGATGGCCTACAGCCAAGATACAGGGCAGCGGGAGGTTCGGGGAGCAGTTATGGACCAGAATATCAGTTTTAATTGGGGCTGGACGATTCATCAAAAGGTAATCGAAACCGAAATTCAGAACCTCTAGCCAATGTAATTTTCCCATGTCGGTTATTTCGGTTTTAATCACGTGACGTCACCCCGTCAGTCACATCAAGTGCAGTTTGAAGGCACACGGAAAAATTCAGGAGCAGTTATCTATCTTTACACAATCTGGATGCTCAGAATTACTATGGTAATTGCATGTTTTACACAGTTTATACAGATAAGTTAATCGTTGTTCTTATATGCTACAAGCACACTGACGGCGTGCGCAAGCCCGAAGCTGTGACACAGAGAGCCGAGGTGTGTTGTGTCTCTGACGCCCTGAAGTAGGGATGTGACGGTGAGGATATTTTCCCACCGGTTAATTGACGTGTGACAACACCGGTAATACCGTGCACATTTTACTTTCGGTTTTGAATTAGCCCCAATTCGGTGGCGGGTTGCTTGAATTGTGGGTTCATTGGCCTATTATTTTTAAATGAAAAACACAACAACAAAACAAATGACAAACTCCCTTAAATAGGCACTTTTACGTTTCGCTTTGAAACCAAATCTTCCGCGATCATCTCCGTCAGCTCCTCACTCTGATGAGTGAGATGTGAAATGCTTTATTAAGCAAACATGTTCAGTTTTTATTTGTATTATCTGTTCTCTAACTAAACTAAATTATTTTATTACTATAAAAAAAATCTAAATGACGGAGGGCGGTGCCACGGTGGGCAAGTGATGTAACCGGTGTTGAGTCTCAACACCGGTAACACCGGCAACACTGACTATCGTAGCAAGCCTACCCTGAAGCCAGATCACCTTCACTTGCGTCCTCACAAAACTTTGTCAATTGTATGTGTTTTAAGGCCTGCCCGTTTGAACATTGAAGCGATTTTAGACCATCGGATGTGTATCATTATATTGAGCTACTGCTCTGATATATTGTCACACGAACACTGACGGTAGCTCGTACATCACATGAAGATCGCGCGCAGAGAGGAGCGCAGAAACTCATTGTCAACTGTCCTGTGATTTATCACTAAAATAGCTTAGAAACTCAACCGTTATAGCATAGATTTGTCTACCTTTGAAGTAACTACACACCACAGCTTCATAATTAATAGAGACGCTAATTCACACACACAATCACTCTCTCATTAATGCATTCAAATAAATGTAATGTAGGCCTACTGTGCTAATGTATCTGTATCTGATGTAACCGTTATAACAAACCAATAACTGCTGAAAGTGAGCTGTTTCCTTCAAGTATTTTAAAATCAACAAGAAATGTACTTTTTCATTAGAAAAAAATATCCCACCTTTTTAAGAGTTGAACATATTTACAGTACAAACCTTATCAGTGAACTATGAGGACAAAAAAAAAGCAGCAAAATAATCGTTCATTAATCGTAATCGAAGTAAAAATTAATCGAGATTTTGATTTTAGGTCAAATCGTTAAAGCCCTAGTTTTAATAGATATATTTACAGTTATATCAAACAGAAATAAAGCACAAACATTTGCTTGACTAGCAGCAACAGCAGCAAAAGGATTTATTTACCTCCAACTCTTTGCAGAACACAATCATTGCTCCCTGTCTCTCCAACCATTTCCTCCGCCATAATTTTTTTTTCTTTTTCTCATTTTTGCCTCAAATCAGTGCAAAGATCATTTGGATCGCAAGCTTTCTGCAGTCTATATTTTAACAATTCCAGTCTCTCGCGAGAACTCCAGTCTGATGCACGCGTGATCTTGCGTTGTTTCCTTGTCACTTCTCACGTGTGTTTGCTAGTGAAACGTAGTTTGCAGACGGGACAGAGCTGTCGAGGATTCTTCCTCTTGTACAGTCATGCAGTGTGAAACCTCTTGTCGCCGATTCATTGTGCAGTGTGAACACAGCAGTGACTGAATGCTAGCCCAGAACATGCAGTGTGAAAAGAGCAGTGATCCGACAAGTTTGAAAATTGTGCAGTCTGAACTCGGCATTAAAGGGCACACACCCCTTTAAACTGTTTAATTGAAGTCTTTTGTCCCCTATTGTGACACATATCTGAGTGAAATTGCTTCTCAAACAAGAACTAATGTCATGATTACGAGCTTGTTGCATATATCTAATTTTCCTTGATCTATGTGGAATTGATTGGATGGTTGTGGTTTAACATCATCAGAGAAGATTATCTGCAAAAGGGAGGGGGGGGGTTATTTTGATTAAAGATTGTGAGGACACATGAATGGAAAAGAACGAATGATTTGCACTAGGGGTGTACACAGAAGTCACGGTTCGGTACGTACCTCGGTTTTGAGGTAAAACAGGAAAAGGCAACAATGCTAGGTTTCTTTTCATTTATTTTGATGTGAAAGTGACATGCAAAGGCAAAGTATGGTAACCCATACTCTGCATTTGTCCTCTGTATTTAACCCATTCAAGTCAGTGAGTATTTAGGAGTAGTGAGTAGTCAGCACACACACATTGCAAACCGTAGGCACACATCTGGAGCAGTGGGCAGCCATTCACTGCGGCGCCCAGGGAGCGATTGGGGTTTGGGTGTCTTGCTCAATGGCACCGTAGTCATTTCCTGCCGGTTTTGATTGAGAATCAAACCCACAACCTTCGGGTTACGAGTCTGACTCTAGCCATTAGGCCATGACTGCCCCCAATTGTGTTCTCATGAGTGGTCCTAGGCCCCCTTGTTTACATGCCCCCCCCTCTAAAAATTAAGAAATGGTGATAGGTTGACCGCTGCATTACCGTGTGCGCCCCCTATTGGATTGGTGTGTGGATCACTTGTGATGGACTGACTGTTCGTCGTCTGACTGTATGCACCGAACTGTGACTGTTCGGGACAAGTACATGTACTTTTACACCCCTAATGTACAATGATAAATAATAAGTACTGCAATATTCCCTAATAAAACAAGAATTGTCCATTTCGATTTCATGGTGACTTTTAAGAGGACTAAAATCAGGGAAGAAAATAGCCTTTTATTTGAAAGTTATGACCGGTTTTGATGTACTTCAGGAAACATAAAATAAAAAATAGCAATTCATGACCACTGATTGAGCCCTAAAGTTACAATTTTTGTGCATCTTCTCTTCATTTAATCGTCTGTTTAATTTGTTGTAGCCGAGTCACGAGGGTTACCTGGCCTGTCTTGATATCTGGAGTATATTCCTGGACTACCTGACCACCAAGATCAGAAGCCGATTGGCTGACAGAGACAGTGTCATTAACAGGTACATGTCTGTGCACTCAAATGAACTTTGTGTGAATTGAGTTTGTTTTATATAGGTTGCT
>CM042240.1:16543153-16678153 GCA_023566225.1 Romanogobio albipinnatus
AACTTGGAAATCGGAGGAAAAAGGAAAGAATTATGAGATTGTAATGTTTTATTCTGTGGCAGAAACAAGCTTCCATAATAAACAGATTATTGTGCCAGTGCTAGTAAAACCTATTGAATGTGTTCATGTTTTTAGCATTTCCTTTCTGTGATGGGGATTGGATTAAAAAGGATTTTATGCTAAAATGCGGGACTTCAAACTCTTTCCCCGCCCGCATTTTTGATCATTTTCACAATTTCATGGCCCCCAGAATTTTTTTTTATATGAATATCTGAACATGCAATATATCAAAAGAAAGACAGAGTTTTGAAGTCAGGGCTTGTCTGTTCCTTCTTTTTTAAATCCCTGCTTTATTCCAGCTTCATGCATTCATTTTTTTTTTATCAAGACTTGAATGTGGGTATGTTTAAAAAAAAACAAAAAACATTTTAAACAAAAAGCTGACTACAGACTATAATGTGCATAAGCAATGCTTTTGGGTTTTTTTCTGCTACTTTTTTTGCCTGTTTTGATCTTGAGGTTTTGTACTCTTTCAGAAGATGTGTAATAGCGCCCTCTACCGTATATAACATAACTAATTCCGTCAATGGCGTTATAAACAAGTCTAAGTATAGGTCTCTGCAGGATAGTAATAGAGATCGGTGGGAAAGGCCATGAACAGAGGGCGTTTTTCACTGCGTTACCTGATTTGCCCACGTCACAGTGTGGGTAGGGTTTAGGGGTGGGGTCGGGTGAAGGGGATCACTTTCATTTCATGGTTTATAAACACCCACAAATTTAGAAACGGCCACTTTTGTTCTGCAGAGACCTCATAATCAACAAGCCTGAAATACACAGGACTCTTATTTTTAAATATATATGCTTTACTATTTCCAGCTGCTCATTCAAGCAGATAAGGGAGATAAAATGTGCACTCTTACAACCATCTACAACATATTGCAATATAAACACCATAAAGTAAACATTGTCATCATTCATTCCTCCATGGCGTCTTCATTATAAGGTTTGTAGTAGCAATGTACAAAACTATATTTATTTGTGGGCTTGTCTTGTTTCTTTCTGCTGCGTGGTCTACAGTAGATTTTTAGATTAGATCATCTTCTGTTTAACCAGCTATTCTTCATTCTTCGTCTTTTGATAAACTCTAATCCGACTGATCTCCGTGTGTCACAGGTTCCAGAGAAGTTGCTGTTATCTGCGTGCCATCTCCTGGTCTCCATGTCGACCACCGTGCGACCGGTGTTCCTGGTGTCATTGCCGGCGGTGCAGAATATTTTCAACCTGATCACAGAGAATCATAACCACAGATTACCTCAGGAGGTGTGTGTGTGTGTGCGCATGGGTTTATATTGGTCCGTTAGTGGGGCACAGTTTGTACTTGGATCTCTCGGTATTTGTTTGTGATGTAATGTTTGTTGTTGTTTTCCCCCCCGCAAGGCTCACGTCCTTGTGTGTCGAGCTCTGTCTAACATGTTGCTGTTGCCGTGGCCCAGCCTACCAGAAGCGGAGCAGCAGTGGCCGAGCCGTTCATCCAATCACGCGCGGCTTCTCAGCAGTCTGACGCAGCAGTACCGCCTCCTGCCCCGCCCACCCAACCATCACCCCAACAGTAAGAGCAACAGATGAACATTGATATTATTTATTGATAGCAGTGTCAAATATTGTATACTGTATATATAGAGGGTGAATTCAGGTTGATTTGGACACTATTTGCCATTGATATGACTTGGAAAAAGTGTCCCATTCAACATGTATTCACTCTCTATATGTGATTTCTGAAGGATCATGTGACACTGAAGACTGGAGTAATGATGCAGAAAATCCAGCTTTGATCACAGGAATAAACATTTTAAAACACATTCACATAGAACATTTTATTTTAAATTGTAATAATTCACAACATTACTGTTTTTACTGTGTTTTAATAATAAATGCAGCCTTGGTGAGCATAAGGCAAAATTATAATACAAGCTTTTTTCTTTACGCACCATCTTTAAAGGCCAGCAGAGCATTGGTCTCTTAACCCTAAAGCCATCTTCTGGACAAATGAGGGCAAAATCGTTTTTTTTTATTATTTCTATTTTTAATACTTTCCTTAATCTGAGCGGTACAAGACTTGGCTACTTTTCCTAAGTTTGCCACCTGAACACACAGACACACACACACACACACACACACACACACACACACACACACACACACACACACACACACACACACAAAATGTACTCGATTCTACAATGTTAAGTGCTTGAAAATGTAATTCCAAGCATTTTTTTATTTTATTTGTCCAATAAAAATCAATAAATCCAACACAATGCAGATCACACATACACACAAATGAAGGAGTGAGCCTATACAACATTCTCAATGTGACACACACACACACACACACACACACACACACACACACACACACACACACACACATCCACAAAAGCATTGCATTGAAAGCCATTGAATGAGCCTATAAAAGAGTGAGTTTTTAATCTTTATTTATTAATTTTTTTCCTCAAATAAAAAAGGCACACACATACACAAACAAAGTAATTAAATGAGCCAATAACTGGGCAATAAAAAAAAAAAAAAAGGTTAAAACATTGATTTACAGAGTTCAGCCCATATGCAGCCATTGAGTTCTATTGCCATCTAGTGGCTATTGATATTTTAGCTTTAAAAAGAAATTAATACCATCATAGGTCACATGTCACAAGTCCCCACATTTTTAGGTTTTGGCTCTCTGGACTTGCTGATATGTTTTTATTTTTTAATTTTTTACTGAAGTTAAAGAAATGTTAATTTTTTGTTATATTTAAAATATGTTGCATAAATAATAGGGTACTTTTAGAGGTAAATGCCCCAAAAATCATTCAAAAAAGGCATAAATTGATAGAATTAATTTTAACAAAGATGGTAGTATAACATTTATATAAAAAAATCACACTTGTGACCTTCGTGCCCAAATGTGTCGACGAGGGCGGGATTTAGGGCTGTTATGCCAGGGTGGCTTTAGGGTTAAGGTGAAGGAAAAAGAGGCCTTGTTGTAGCCAGAGCACTGAAAAGAGTCATGTGATTGCGGTTGGTGTCCACTTGAGTTGATGTCTTTCACCACCGCCGCTTTTTCAATGACATGCGACTTGCAAATGCAAACAAATGCATGTATACGATTCATATCAGATTTATTTCCACATATGAATGAGGCCTAAAACCAATCTGAAAATATCGGAATCCATATGCCTTTTTTCTGCTTACACATTCACGGGTCATATCCGATCTGTGCCGCATGAGAGGGAAAAATTGGAATTGGGTCACTTGAACCATGTAATGTAAATGCGGCCTAAAAATATTACCGACCCCAAACCTTTTAAACTGTATTATTTATTTATACATAGGTTATTTATATATGTAATGTAGTTTTGTTTTTTGTTTTTGGACAAGGCTTTTTATCAGTTATTCTTCCTTTTAAAGTATTTTCAAAAATGATAATGTAAATAATAATGTGTCCCTCAGGTAAAGCGGTGATCCAGCAGACTCTGTGTGTGTTGAAGGATCTGGTGGACAGTATATCAGGAGAGGCCACCAAATCACGTCAGATCTGTTATCACAGCCTGCAGGAGTCTGTCCAGGTCACGCTCGCACTGTTCCCTCACTTCATCCAGCAGCCAGGTGAACAAAATAATCTCTTCGTTAACAACATCACTCTTTATGACCTCCACTTCTCGACTGCCTTCTGTTGCTGTAATGGTCTTTCACTGAGGAATCATTGGACTGATGTCTTGTATTGCTTGCATGTTTCTCTCTCTCTCTCTCTCTCTCTCTCTCTCTCTCTCTCTCTCTCTCTCTCTCTCTCTCTCAGATGTGACAGACGAGATGTTGAGTTTCTTTCTCACGCTATTTCAAGCGCTGCGTGTGCAGATGGGTGTGGCCTTCACAGAGCAGATCATTCAGACCTTCCTCAGCATGTTCACCAGGTGACCTCGGCTTCCTAACGTTGGCTAATCGATCATGTGTCACTGCGTATATTGATGCTAACTGATCTTCATGTTCCTCAGGGATCAGCTGGCGGTGAGCATCTTACAGGAGGGCAGCTCGGGCTCCAGAGTGGTTCAGAAGTTTCTCAAGATTCTGCAGGTAAAAGAAACTAAAAGCAGTTTGAGTTTCAGTGGTTATTAACCCTATAAAGCCTACTGTGTCATATATGATAAACATGCCTTAAGGCCTCTAAATTATCAACATGATAAAACTTGTACACAATCTAGTACATGCCTTCTGTACGACTGGTGGTTTATACTTTTCTAGCAAGTAAAAGCTCTATCTTCAGGTCGTGGTACATGTGTGTTTTTGCTGTGAAATCTTTATTAAAGTAAAAGTAAATTGTTAGTAATATTTTAAGATGGACTAAAGAAACTAAAGTTTACTTGATTATCCATAAATATTTTAGAAAAATGTTAAAATGCGAGTATCAATTATGATCCATCTGGCTTTTGAGGAACGTTTATTTGTTTATCTCTTAATCATTGTATTGCATTGTTTTAAAGAGCTTTGATCATAAAACTAAGCATTTAAATATAATTTTACTAAGACATTATAAGGAGATATAGAGTGACAACTGATATTTATATGCATTTTGTGTAAGATTTTTGTGTCATCTTACTTTTTGACCACCTGCATCATATAGCATATTTTTGCTCAGTTTGGGCCTTTGAGTAAAATGTATTTGTTTTTGAGCTCCATATTCTCATTATATCAGGCTATATGAGCCACAAAAGCCTGATGGATCAGATATAATACTCAAAAAGCTAAACTTTTTTTCTCTCTCTAAAGGTTTTTATTTCATATGTCAGGGTTAAACGTGCTGTTCATCTTTGATTTATTGTCTCAGGTTGTGGTTCAAGAGCCTGGTCAGACCTTCAAACCTCTGTTACCCAGCATCCTCAGCCTTTGTTTGGACCAGGTTTACCCAATAGTGGCCGAGGTATGAGCCATGAATAAAAGACACCCAACTTCAAAGTGTTTAAAGTCAAAATTCATTTTCCAGCATGGATGAATTTGATTTACATTAAATTGATATATATATATATATATATATATATATATATATATACATACATACATACATACATACATACACACACACACACACACACACACACACACACACACACACACACACACACACACACACACACACACACACACACACACACACACACACACACACACACACACACACACACACGCGCATACAGTTTACTACTCATTACCGTATCAAGTGATTTGTTAATCCTTTGACGAATATGATCACACCGGTGATTTTTCACTTGATTTATAAACAATGTTTGTATTATTTACTTATGATTATCATCATAAATAATCAACTTAATACATTAATATATATTTTTTAAATAGTTAAATAAAAAAACATTTAGCTGTCGTACAATTTTTATGGTATTGGTACCGTCTACAGGAATTTTGGTACCATGACATCCCTAGTGTTACGTGACAAGCGGTGATGCGTCACCATGGAAACAATAAAGTGATACGTTCTAAATAACAGTCGCCTTGAAAAACCTGCTCTGGGGTGTCAGCCAGATTATTTTAAACTTGCGTGTGAAAGGGTTAATATACCAAAATCTAATTTTTTACAATGTACTGATAATTACCATGATAACACCATAATAAAGTGACATGACACTAAAATTAAACAAAACAAAAATAACAGAAAATGTGACACAAAACACACTCATAACAGAAACGATACAAAGAAAAGAAATGTACACAAAATATAATACGTGTAGTGCCTCGCTGGGACTTTCAATTCAATTTTACTTGCAAAAACTGTGAAGTTGACAATATTTGACAGGAAAATTACATGCATGATGTTAAACCATTCAGTTTTTGACCGTATCTTGTAAAATAACGACCAGTAAACCAATTATTAGTTTTTACAGTAGCATTTTTCTTTTTTTTCCTGTAAAAATTACAAAAAAATTTAGTGTAGCAGAACATTTAATACTTGTAAATACAAGACAAACATTAATCATTGTCTAGCAGAACAAAGAGTTTAGTGACTTAAAGGTACATTAAAGATGGAATATTATAGTATTTATTATAAATGATTTATCAGTGCACATAATTTCCAATTCCATTTCCAATTTTTTTTTTTTTTTGTGGAGAAGCCGCTTCACTCGGATATACGTCACAATAGAGAAAAAAAGATTATTGCAACTCCTGTTCCTTTAAAAGTTCTTCTTTGTGGAAGCTGTTTAATTTTCTCATCTTCATTTGTGTGTTCTGCAGCGTTCCTGTCCTGATGTGAAGGCTGAGATGTTTGAGCTGCTCTTCCAGATTCTTCATCAGAACTGGAGGTTCTTCTTCAAGAGCTCAGTGTTGAGCAGCGTCCAGAGAACTGGAGCGGAAGAGCCCATGGAGAACCAAGCGCAGTTCACTGCTGCGATGCAGGTATCGAGCGCACACGCATAACTGCATGTCTTAACCATCAAGAAATAACCTCTCTTTCATGTGGATCGAAGTGTATGCCCTGACAAGACATTTTGTTGGACAAAAATATATTTGAGTGTTACAATTTTTGTTTTATTATGTTTGGCAATATTTTTTAGGTCTGTTTATTATTTGGTTGTTACCAGAATCTCGTTACATATGATCCATATCAAATAGTAGAGCTGATGTGCGTGATTCTTGTGTCTGAGCATCGTGTCTTTGATTTGCAGGCATTTGGTCAGTCTTTCCTACAGCCGGATATTCACATCTTCAAACAAAACTTGAGTTACCTGGAGGTCCTGAACACCAAACACAAGTTGTACCACAGGGTAAGACACACTGACATATGCGTACACTTGCTCAAATCAGGTTATTGAATGCAGTGAAGATACTGCAGCTTTTAAATATTAATTAGCAAAAAAGTGCAATATTATCTAATTTGATGATGTGAACACTTTCCATCGTGTGTGTGTGTATATTTATTAGTGCTGGGAATCGATTACATTTTTTCACTAATTAATCACATTTGTTCTGTAATTAATCGCAAGTGTTTAATATTTTGGAGTTTTTAATATTTTGACATTGTATTCATTTCAGTTACTCTCCAAATTAATGAAGAAACAATTTAAAGACAGTAAATGTGTGTTGTAATGGCATCTTTTTATGAATGAAGGCCAGTATCACTGATACTAAAGTCTCTATGAAACTTTAATGACGTTACATGAAAGCTACCAATTTCAACATTTATTAGACTTTAAAAAAACAAATTTTAATTTAATTGAACTGAAAACAATCTTTATATAAACCCATTATAATAAATGTTATATTTACCAGTGGCCTTTCCTCTTAGACATAGTCTACACAGAAATGTAATAAAGTGATCAACACCTTTCTGAACTGCATAAATAATAAATGAAATAAAGATTAATCATCACTAAAGCTACAATTTACTCTGTTCCCTTTGTTCTGTGATGAACATTAATGACAGGCATCATTAGTGCTGCTTTCACTTTAAGATCGGCCGCTGCCAAACATGACTCGGATCTGACACGCTGTCACGCGCATCTCATTTTCATTTAAGTTAATTTAAGACGTTTTTTTAACTAATTTAAGACCCCTAATATGAGAATACTCAACAAAACTGGCATTTTGGCTAATTTCTCTGTGTTGTTGTTGTTGTTGTTAGTGTTTTTTCAAGAGCAAAAGAGAACTCAATGTGTGCACGAGACTGACGCGAGTCTGTCTATGTGCTGTGTGTGTGTGTGTGTGTCAGGGTGTCCTAATGAGCTGACAGATGCACCCACACAGACAGGACATTGGCATACAGCGTGTTCTCTTCTGTCTAGTCGTGCTTAGATGGTTTAAAAGCATTTACATGAATAAGAGCGTGATCATATAATGTAATGCTGGGCAAAAATGGCTATAAAAATGGACGCTGCGTTAATTGCGTTAAATATTTTTAATGCGTTAAACTGAAAAAATGTATCGCACACGTTAATTTGCCCAGCTCTAGTGTGTGTGTGTGTGTGTGTGTGTGTGTGTGCGTGTGTGCCAGCGTGAACCGTCTTCATGTTTTAACATGCAAGTCACGTCTCCTTTTTTCCGTCTTTTCCACCCCTCACAGGACCTGCCGTCGTTTTCTCATCTCTCATATATATGAGAGATTCATATTTTTAATCACGATTATCACACCCTTTTGTGCGATTTAAATTGCGATTCACGTGCTTCAGTAATTTATTTGCGTTAAATTATTTTTATGTGTTAAGGATTTTGAATTAATCACATGCTTTAACGTGGACAGCACTGATGTATCTGTATAGAGCTTAAAGCACAGTATGTATGATTTTGGATTAAATTATCCAAAAACCACTAGAACAATGTTATATATTTTGTTGACTTCCACAAATGTTTAAATCCAGAGAAACAAGCAATTTTAAGCAGGATGCAGACGTGTCTGTGCGTTGCTTATCAATGACATCATACCCGCGTTACCCTCGATTGCTGGTTTTATTTTGTAGAAACCATGGCAACACCAAAGGCGCTTTAACTTAATATGTATTAATCAAGGCGTCATCAAGCTACGCCTTTGCCTTGAATAAGTGACCTTTTTGTGGCTATAAAATGTGGAAAAATATGGCCAATTTAATGTCAAAGAACTATATAAACACAATTTCATTATTCATTTTGTCATAGAATCAGTCATTTTCTGCCGTTTGTATGTAGTAAATCACCCACAGATGTAGCAGAACACATCTGGGTCATGTGTATATTTCCTTCTGCCACTGGCCATAATTCTAGCCTTGAAACCAGGATTATTCATGAAATAATGTCATGCATGTGAAAATCAGCTGATTGTAGGCCGCCTCAGAGGAAGATGGGAATCTGTGGCAGTTTTTTCCGGTGGTTTAATGGATAATACAAGACCAATAATATTTGTGCGCTAGAGCAATTTTTGGAATCAGCACCCCAAAATGAGCATGAAACAATTATTGGATTTCATTTAGCAAATATGATGCAGGGCGGTCGGCGGTGTAATCAAAGGGCAAATTGTGTGCTGTGGATTGGTCAGTGATGTGTGGTCGTGTGTGTGTGGATTTCAGAAGCTGTTCCGGAACTCCATGCTGTTCCACTTCATAAATGTTCTTCTGCAAGTGCTCCTGCACAAGAGTCACGACCTCCTCCAGGATGACATCACGCTGGCGCTCTACAACATGGCGGCTGTGGATTTCCAAGCGTTCTACTCTTCCTTCTTGCCAGAGTTTCTCAATGGCTGCCAAGGCATCGACCCACACCAACGCACAACGCTCGCCCGAAACTTCACGCCAGAGAGGGTGAGTGAACGTGACCGGTGTGATTTATCCCTGAAGCTCTAACTTGAGTGTTTTTTTACAGATGTGAAGGGATGGGACGTTTTCTGGCTGCCATCATGTTAGCCAAGCTTTGCCAATGTAATTGTTCACCATTTTTTCTTGCTCATCAAGACTGCATGTGATCTTAAAAGCAGTGATTTTTCTATGTGAATATATTGTAAAATGAAATTTATTCTTGTGATCAAAGCTGAATTTTCAGCATCATTACTCCAGTCTTCAGTGTCACATGATCCTTCAGAAATCATTCTATGATCATTCGGTGTTGAAAACAGTTGTGCTGCTAAAACATTTTTCATGATTTTTTTCAACGGATGAAAAACAAAAAAGTCCAACAGAACAGCATTTATTTGATAAAGAAGTCTTTTGTAATAAATCTTGTGAAAGGTGGTGCATATTCCCCTTTCCTCTCTCTCTTTGGAATTTAAAGTGCAAGACATTTTAATCCAGGTTTTGTCAGATTCACAAAACCTGGGTTGGATGATGTCATGGGGTGCAGTCATGCAGCGTGAACCGTCTTCATGTTTTAACATGCAAGTCACGTCTCCTTTTTTCCACCCCTCACAGGACCTGCCGTCGTTTTCTCAGGGAGTGTATCGTATCGTGAACGACCTGCGCTTCTACAGACTGTGCAATGGAAGCCTTCCACCGGGAACGTTGAAATTATAGCAGCACATCACACCTGCCACACAGCCAAACCACGGCCCACCTTCTTAAGGACACGGATCACTGCTTCAGTGGTCATGTATTGCCTTTCGCCACGGGCCAGCCTGTGATCTCAGTGGCGTGTTCTGAGAGCTGCAGGGCTATCTATCGTCAGCTTGTTTTATGTTTATTTCAGCTAGATTTTACACGTTGCCAATGATCAAGAGGCCAAAGTGGATGTTCTACAGCTGCTGTCGAGAAACTCGTCCAAAATGCGGGTAAAGGCACTGCGGTTTGGGTTCCACTGTTGCGTTTATTTCAATCGGAGCAGTGCTTTCCCAATTACGTGTTGTTTTAAAAGGACTGGTGTAACCGAAAGCACACTTATTTTGTTGAAATGAACAGATGGTGTTTGAAATGCAGTGGCGTAGAGTTAAACGAACACATCTCAAGACGCCGTCGTGTGGACTTTCCTGCGGGCTGTTGTTGAGTGACGCATTTGCTGGAGTTCAGAATGGTTTTAAAGCGAACGGGTGCAACGCAGAGCACTGAATTTTTCTTTCTCTTAAATGTCTGGTTTTATTGGCCTCTCCCGATTTCCACGGAGATGGGCTCTCACATCTTTTTCATATCATTCCATCCTGATCCAGGAAAAACAAACCTTCAATAAAGTTTTATAATGAAATACATTCTTTTGTCTTTCTTGTTTTGTTATGGTATGTGTTGTCTTGTTTTCTCACGCAAGGGCTACATGATTTTTATTTAAAGGAACACGGTGACTTTTTGGGACTTTAGCTTATTCGCCGTATCCCCCAGAGTTAGATAAGTCCATACACACCATTCTCATCTCTGTGTGCCAAAACTCTGTCTGACGCACCCACCGTTAGCCTAGCTTAGCACAAAGACTGGAGGTAAATGGCTCCAGCTAGCCTACTGCTCAATAAGTGACGAAATAACGCCAACATTTTCCTATTTACATGTTGTGATGTGTATAGTTACATTGTGTACTAAGACCGCTGGAAAATGAAAAGTTGTGATTTTCTAGACTGATATGACTAGGAACTATTCTCTCATTCCTGCGTAATGATCAAGGAACTTTGTGCTGTACCATGAGTGCAGCGGCGCAATGATATTACACAGCGCCTGAAAAAAGGGGCTAACTTCCGCAAACATAACCAACGTGACAACCTGCTATCACAGAGAGCATGCTGGGGATTTTTTTCAGGCGCTGTGTAATATCATTGCGCCGCTGCACCCATGGTACAGCACAAAGTTCCTTGATCATTACGCAGGAATGAGAGAATAGTTCCTAGCCATATCGGCATAGAAAATCACAACTTTTTATTTTCTGTCGGTCTTAGCACACGATGTAAATAGGAAAATGTTGGTGTTATTCAGTCACTTATTGAGCAGTAGGCTAGCTAGAGCCATTAACCTCCAGTCTTTGTGCTAAGCTAGGCTAGCGGTGGGTGTGTCAGACAGAGTTATGGCACACAGAGATGAGAATGGTGTGTATGGACTTATCTAACTCTGGGGGATACGACGAATAAGCTAAAGTCCCAAAAATTCACTCCAAACCAATCAACAAATCAATTTTCAGGTACAAATGTAGCAAACAACTTTAAATCAGTGACTCGATTTATTTATTTTTTAAGTGCAAATCGCCCACTTTTTTGGCAAATGCTATTTACACTAACTCCACCCACTGATGTGTGGTTGAGACAGAGACAATTACAGAAGACACTGGATTGTTTACAGTAGCAATGGTGGTAATAGGGGTAGGGGTTAATAGGGGTAAGGTGTGTCGCGAGAATTTTTGACACAAATCAATCCAAGGTTAGAATCTTCCTTTCAAATGGTATCTGCCACTATTTATAAGTATAAATGTCTAACTATAACACTTATTGCTAAGAAAATACTGCTATTTTTACATAGTCTAAATAGAATATAAAACTATTTTCACTGTAAATGGCAGAGAAATGCATAATATTTATTTGGCTTCATGTTTATGTTTTGTCTTTTCCCTGTGCCCTGATACCAGACAAATGCATCTGCATATGTCATAAGAAAAGCTATAAAAGATGTCTGCTGTGCTCGGTGACTGACGTCTGCTGATGACATGTGATGTCTGCTGGAGGTCTGGAAATACACAGACAGGCAGGTAGGACATTGTATCATTGCATTTGGACTGAATGCAGTAATAGAGTGATAGATAGATAGATGGATAGATAGATGGATTGATAGATGGATAGACAGGCAGACAGACAGATGAATAGATAGACAGGCGGATAGATGATAGACAGATGGATAGACAGACAGATAGATGGATGGATGGATGGATGGATGGATGGATGGATGGATGGATGGATGGATGGATGGATGGATAGATGGATGGATAGATAGATGGATAGACAGGCACAGACAGACAGATGAATAGATAGACAGGCGGATAGATGATAGACAGATGGATAGATAGACAGACAGATAGATAGATGGATAGATAGATAGGCAGGGACAGACGGACAGATAGATAGATAGATAGGCAGAGACAGATAGATAGATAGATAGATAGATAGATAGATGGATGGATGGATGGATGGATGGATGGATGGATGGATGGATGGACGGACGGACGGACGGATGGACGGACGGACGGACACTTTAGAACAGTTAACTTGTCTTTAACTAACATTAAGTAACGGGATCTTGTAGTGAAGTGTTACCTGGAGTCTAAAAACTTCTCATTCCAGTGTTAAATCACTGTTTACATCACCATGTGACTGTGAGGCAAGATGGGGCCAGTTCTTCCAGCCTGTGTGTGTGTGTGTGTGTGTGTGTGTGAGACTGGAATTTATATTGCAATAAATCTTGACCTCGTTTAAAATGACACATCTAATCATAAAACCAGGCATACAGTCATGCTAATGACACAGTTTTCACGAGTTTCTCTTAAAACACATTAAAGCTGGAGTACGAGAGCTCGACTGGTAAAGCATGTGAACCGCGACCTCTAGTGGCCCATGATGATACTCTACATCAGGACATTCATGACGGATTTACTGCAGGAAAGTTGGGTTGAATGTTACATTCTCTTAATAACACTAGCTTAATCATTCGATTAATACCCTTTCTCTGCTGTTTGTCTCACATTATCAGTGATCAAGGCTAAATTATTCACTACATTAGGCTCTTATCAAACATCAGTTAACGGGACTGGGATGTGTGGGATGATCAAAAGCAGTCAGTTCTGGTTGTGTTTGTTCCCCAAAGACTAACATTTATTGTTTTGTCTCCCTGCCAGCGATCGATTAATGTGTGTTTGTCTCTCGGCCTCTTCACTTTGGGGACAAAATAGCTGAAACAAAATGTCCCCTGAGGTCAAAATGAAATCTGACAAAATGTTCTTTATAGAGAATAAAAACCATTTAAAGAAGAAAGTGTTAATTCAGCTCCAAAAACTGTGCGTCTGTCTTCCACTGGTCTCCAAACAGGAAATGGTGTTAATTAGGAGGTCGTGTTTGTGCACGTGCTGACCGGTAATTACGCTGCAATTTGCGGGTCTCTCTTTCCCATGACACGCACGTACACGCGCACGCCACATATTAACTTGTACACTGCGACTTTGACCCGTCAGGTGAATGACCCCGCGCGCGCGCGTCTGTGTAACGGTCCAGGGGTTTAAAGCATCGGACCACTCTTAAGTTTTCGGAGTTGTAAAAGCGGTGGTCGGTGAAGTTGTGAGACGTAGTTGGCCTGGAAATGAATATGATGGCAGTGAGATTTGCCCTCAGCGTCCATCGTGTGGCGCGAGCAGCCACACTGGGTTCCACGCGCACTTTGGGACACGGACACGCGCGCAGCTTCAGCAGCGACTCAGGTCTGTTTACATTCATCTCTCTCTCTTTCTATCTCTCTCTCTTTCTCTCTCTCTCTCTCCCTCTCTCTGTGTGTGTGTGTGTGTGTGAGAGAGAGAAGAGAGAAGAAACCGTTTTAATGCAAAACCGTTATCTTTAAGGAGAAGGTTTAGGACAGGGGAAATTAAAACACACCATGATGATGCCAACGGAAATACCATGTTTGTGAATGCTACCATAGCAACGCTACAGTAAACGACTAACGTTAGAAAAAAAATGTACTACAATGATTTTTGGACATATACCATGTTAGTAGGCCTACCTCAGAGTAATACATGATAAATTAATTTCAGTACCGTTTGATAACATTGCTATTCAATGGTACATTTTGTAAGGCTGTTTTTGAAAACATTCCTTAAAGGATTAGTTCACTTTCTAATTACTCATTTCTCTTTCCTGATCATTTACTCGCCCCCATCTCATCCAAGATGTTCATGTCTTTCTTTCTTCAGTTGAAAAGAAATTAAGCTTTTAAGGAAAACATTTCAGGATTTTTCTCCACACCATAGACTTCAATGGCAACCAAAATGTTGAAGTTTCAAAGGAAGGGCTCCAGAGGCTCTGCACAATCCCAGACGAGGAATAGGGTCTTATCTAGCCAAACCATCAGTCATTTTCATAAAAAAATAAAAGTTTATATACTTTTTAACCTAAATTGCTCATCTTGCGCTGCTCTGACGTGCCAATCACGTCGGAAAGGTCACACTAGACGTAGGCGGAAGTACCGCCCCCAAGCGAACGTGCGAGGACTAATTCAAACGGCCTTTACCAAAAAACTCCATCTTCAAAATCGCTTGAATCGTTTTGCTATGGATGTTTGTATTAGTCTTCGCATGTGCGCTTTGTAAACACAGGGTGGTACTTCTGCCTACGTCTAGCATGACCTTTCCGACGTGTTTACGCCTGGCTTGTCACAGAGCAGCGCAAGATGAGCAATTTCGGTTAAAAAGTATATTATTTTATTTATTTATTTTTTTGTTTGACCAGATAAGACCCTATTCCTCATCTGGGATCGCGCAGAGCCTCTGAAGCCCTTCCTTTGAAACTGCATTGATTTTGATCTTCAACCTGTTGGTTGCCATTGAAGTCCATTATGTGGAGAAAAATCCTGGAATGTTTTCCTCAACTTAATTTCTTTTCGACTGAAGAAAGAAAGACGTGAACATCTTGGATGAGATGGGGGTGAGGAAATTATCAGGAAATGTTCATTTTGAAGTGAACTAATGCTTTAAAATACCTCAACGTACCATTATATGAACCATGTTGGGAAGTTTACTTTGGAAATGTAATGGGTTACAATTGACAAATTACCCTATATTAAATGTAACAAGTAGTGTAACTATTACATTTTATTAAAGTAATACCATTACATTTGATTACTTTTCTCATTAAAACAAGAGAACCAATCAAAAGCATCAGAATAGCATCGCTTTACTAAGCAGTCTTTAAATGTACAAATCAAAAACAGGCAAATATTATTCAACATTTATAGCTTTTTTACAGACAATATTCAGATGTAACTCCCTTTGTAGCTAATCATTAGCATTTTCATAAGTTACAAATTTTTTCTCAGTAACGGATTACAGTTACATTTATTTTGTAACTAAATTACGTAACTATAGTTACTCCCCAACACTGATTATGAATATGATAAATGTTCTATATTATGCTCTGCTGTAAAATAATGTATCATGGTATAACAATCTGACATCAGTAGGCTACTCTTATTTAATTTTTTTTATCGATTTTTATTTCTATAACACAAGTATGTGCTCCGCTTCACTGAGCTGTCCTCACGCGATCAGTGATTGGTTAATTGTGTTATTGCGTCCTCACATGGGTGAGTGATGACTAGAAGCTCGTGCAAGTTATTGTCTCACACTTAATAGATTTAGTTGCACAGGTCAAAATGGCAATGGCTTTCTGTACCACACGTTGAAACTGAAATCAAAAACACAAACTACACGAGCATAAAAATGCTCACGTCTCAAACCTGAAATCCACCAAAATGCACTATATATTGTGCTTTGATATCATGATTTCATTTTTTGGGGTTATTATCGTTAACTAAAACTATTAAATGCATTTCAGTTAAATGCAATAAAGCTGAAATAAAATATAAATATTAGTTGAAAAAGTTAAAATTAAATGAAAATGAGAAATGTTGCCTTGGTAGTAAACTAAAGTTATTAAAAGGAAGTAAATAAATCTAAAACTTAAATATAAAATAAACCTAAATATCTTAAGACAAAAGCCCATAATAGTTACTAAAAGAAACTTAAAAAAACACTGCATGTAAAGACCATGGTATATAAATATAATATTTAATAAAATATATATTCCGTGCTGGGCAGATTATTATTTTTGTCCGTTACTTACTTATTATTACAAATTGCATGATGTAAATCTATATGACTAATTTTAGGCAATATATATTCGGACTACCTTTTGATTACTTTTTATATTACTTTTGACCTAAACATGTGTTGTTAAATTATTGAAACATTTACTTCAAGTCTCAGGGGTCTCCAAGTTAATATTTTAGGTCAAGGGGGTTTGTCTTGACAAAATAAGTTTGGGAATCCCTGCATTACTTGAACAAACATGAAAATCACTCATTTATTTACACGGTGGACATTTCTATATTGCGAATATAGTCAATAAATGGTATGACACAATAGGGTTCAAATAAATTATGAATAATTTACTGTCATTGTGTGAATAATATGTAATCCACAAAAAGTAACAAATCTGATTGAGGATTTTAAAATGTAATATAGCCCATACGAATAACTGTGGGTGACCTCAAACTCCCTCCTCTTCACAGTGTGTGTGATTGGTCTGTCTGAAGGCCAATCAGAGTGTTGTATTGAATGTATCTTGGCAGCATATCAGGGTCAAAGTGAGCACGAGTGTGTGTGTGTGTGCGTGCAGCCACCTTAATTTGATCAAGCTTCAAGGAAAGACTGTAAGCGATCACGGGCCTGTCACATTTGCAGGACCTTTTCTTTTCCATAGAAATAGACTGTATTCCTGTAAGAGAAGGTCAGGCGATACACACCATTGGTCTGCATCTGCCTGATGATATCAGATGAGATCTCAGTCTGTATGCAGATTTCTGCTGAATGACCAATATTGAGAGGCAGTGACTTAACGTTAACAGCAGGAAGCTTTTAGTGTATAAAGTTTCTTCCTTTTGTGTGTTAGGATCTCGGCAAATCTTATTCACCTGCACAGCATACACTCACTTTCAGAATAACCTGTTTTCAAATGTATGAGATCTGATTTATCACACTTTTTTTCTTAAGAAACAAGTAATAAAAAATAATTAAATGCTAAAATACAAAAATAATTATTACAGTGCAAAATACATTGTTATTCTGATTTAAAAATGCCAGATTAATGCATTAGTAAATATCAAAGCAAGTGTAGTGAATGAAAATAAGTCGACACTTGAATCAGTTCGTTTTAAAGGGATAGTTCACCCAAAAATTTAAATTTATCCCATGATTTACTCATCCTCGAGTCATCCTAGGTGTATCTGACATTCATCTTTCAGACGAACACAGAGTTATTTTAAAAATGTCCTGGCTAATCCGAGCTTTATCAGAAATCGCAGTTCAGTGTCGCGCCAGTTATGCTTTTTCCGTAATGCGGTCCGCCGAAAGCTAGATTCTTTACTTTATATTTTTAAATATGGATATTTTTCTTACACAAACGCATCGCTTCGCTTCAGACGGCATTTATTAACCCCCTGGAGCCGTGTGGATTACGTTTATTATAGATGGATGCACTTTTTTGGACTTTAACTTTGGACTTGTCACCCAGCCTTGTCACATCAGCTTTAAGACATTGTTCTATTTTTTGTTATAAGTCAGAAATGACAAGGAGGCCGCTTCACGCAATACAAAGTCAATGGAGAGCGTTGGATTGTTTTCCCCCCTGGTGTGGGTGTGGCCTAAATGCGCTCTATAGGTCCATAGAGGGCAAAAATGTTCATGTCAAAAAACGTGCACAAAAAAAATGTAATACAAAAGCAGATTTAAATTTGGACTCATTTTGAAGAAGACCCTTGGCAGATTATTGTTGAAGTAAAATATGATTTTATATAAAATATATATTTTATGAAACATGTTGAACACTAAAACTGCTAGAAAATCAAAGCCATGAATCTAAACAAGTTGTGTTCCAAATTTGAGGTTGAAATCTAAAAAAATTAGCTTTCAGTAAGATTATGTTTGATTTGTGATTGGAGTTTTCTCTCTCAAATATTATAAGCACACACACACACACACACACACACACACACACACACACACACACACACACACACACACACACACACACACACACACACACACACACACACACACACACACACACACACACACACACAATTAGTTTTAATACACATACCACACGCCAACACAATTCTAGTGGCATCATTTATCCAATTGGCTGAAAACAAAAATAAAGTGAGTATTTGCTTTATAGAAAGTGAGTATTTGCTTTATAGAAATTTTAAAGAATTAAAATTTTGAAGCCTTGCCAACAGATTGAAAGCCTATTAACAAAGATTGTGTCATGTTATAGTTAAATGGCCCTGGGATTAAAAAATGGCAGTTTTAATGGGGACATTTTTGTCCAAAAGGTCCTGAGAGGAGCTCTTTTGTGTCCCTAGTGCAAAATAGTGTTTTAAAGGAAATGGGTAAAAAAAAAAAAAAAAAAAGGTAAAATTCCAATAAAAATACACACCTGTGCCAAAATGTATGCAGTTATCAAATGTTCACAAACCAAAATTTTAGAAATAAAAAAATTGTCCATAAGGTCCCACAAGGGTTAATATAACTCAGATTGTGTTCGTCTGTAAGTAGAATGTCATATACACCTAAGATGACTTGAGGGTGATCATGGGCTAATTTTCATTTTTGGGTGAACTATCCCTTTAAATAATAAATGCTTTGATTGTTATGAATTTAACACAAAGGCATCCAGATGTTATAGATGTCGTCCAAATTTTATATTTGCTTATAAAATAGTGAAATTGAGAAATTTGCATGTAAATAAGATCAAAATGACCTAAGAACTGCATCATTTTAAAGTCGCAATGAAATCAAAATGTACAAATCTTATTTTTTTTTTTTAAACAAAATGTTGCCGTATTTATTATAAAGTATTTATCAATGCACATCTTTCTTTTTTTTTATTCATATGCACTTGCAAACTTTAATCTAAACTGTTAACCTCCCCCTTCTTTTATATAAATGTCCTCGTTTAAAAATGATACTCTTTTGTGTACGTTTCACAAATAACTCAATAGATGGCGCTGTTTGCTTTTCAACAAATGTATCATTAATCAGAAAATAATGTGAGTAGTCATAAAAACAGACATGTATTGATCTTTCTTTGTTGACCTGCTTTAGATTTCTCGGGCATTAAAGAACGGACGTTGGTCGCTGTGAAGCCTGATGGCGTTCAGAGGCGTCTGATTGGCGAGGTCATCAAGCGCTATGAGCAGCGAGGATTCCGATTGGTGGGTCTGAAGATGCTGCAGGTGCGTGATTCACACAGAGGGGCGTTCATGAGTGTGCGTGACGTGTTTGTACATCATATATCTGTGTTTTTCAGGCTTCTGACAAGCTTCTAGCTCAGCATTACTCCTCGCTGCAGAAGAAACCCTTCTACTCCAGCCTGCTCTACTACATGACCTCTGGCCCTATAGTCGTCATGGTAGAGTAACGACCTATTATGAATAATACTTTTTCTGCAGCATAAGAGTGCAAAAACCACTGAATTTGACTAAATGTATCATACTGTGTGCTATGCACTTAGATTTCCAATGTGATTTAATGAACATCCAAAAGTAAGTATCCACACAAATGTATTAAATTCAATAACATTGAACATGCAATGCAACGAAGAAGAAAAAGGTAGCATACTACTGCTTGAAATACTGTTACATGTCACATACTGTCATGAAGACTGAGGAGTTATCATTGGTTTGTTTTCAGGTGTGGGAGGGGCATAATGTAGTGAGGTCATCCCGTATGCTGGTGGGAGACACTAACCCCGCTGAAGCTGCACCTGGAACTATTAGAGGAGATTTCAGCGCCCACATCAGCAGGTATTTACACACACTAATGCACTGCACACTATAGATTTCATATTCTTTTTTTTTTTAATTGCTCAATAATAAAAAAATAAAAAAACGAATTAAAATAAAAGGTACATTCAAACAGTAGTATACTATATTGTTTTCGCATGAGCTTAACACATTTAATGTTGTTAAATTGACGGCGTTGCATCCGATTATCATCTCAGAAATAAAAAAAAATGCTTGTAAACTGCAGTAACATTCAAAAAATGAGTCAAGAAAAAGATCTGGTAACATTGTGCCGACATTACTTAGGATTTAGTTCACTTCAAAATTAACATTTCCTGATAATTTACTCGCCCCCATTTCATCCAAGATGTTCACGTCTGTCTTTCTTCAGTCGAAAGGAAATTACGTTTGAGGGAAACATTCCAAGATTTTTCTCCACATCATTGACTTGATTGAAGGGTTAAAGGTCCTAATCAATTAGTAGTGGGAAGTTTGGATCATTTTACTGACTCGGATCTTTGAATCTCATTCAGCAAAATGAACGAGTCATTTCGTTCATTTCAGCAGAATCAAATTAAAATGTTACATTTTTCAACACATTTAGTACTTCTGGAATCAAAAAGAAACTATGCTAATGCAGCCATGGCCAAACTTTGAGGAAGAAATGATTAATTAATTTCTATAGCTTGCTTCAGGCTATGTATGCCTCATATGTAAATTAATACTTGTGTCCGGAAACAGAAAAGATTAGTTCATCTCTCGAGTCTTGGGTCATTCGTTCATCAAGTCCCAGGCCCATAGACAAGGCAATGCAGTCACCGGAAACAGAAAAGATTAGTTCATCTCTCGAGTCTTGGGTCATTCGTTCATCAAGTCCCAGGCACATAGACAAGGCAATGCAGTCACCGGAAACAGAAGAGATTAGTTCATCTCTCGAGTCTTGGGTCATTCGTTCATCAAGTCCCAGGCCCATAGACAAGGCAATGCAGTCACCAGAAACAGAAGAGATTAGTTCATCTCTCGAGTCTTCTCGTTCGAGTCGTTCGTTCGTTTAAGTCCCCATAGGCTGAATGCAGAAACAGAAATGATTAGTTCATCTCTCGAGTCTCTTTCTTTTTTCACATGACCGCTTCCCGGTTCAGTGTCTCGCAACATATACAGTCGAAATTACAGTCATATTATTGACTGCATGTTGTAATATATTTATTATTATAAAATCATCAGAAGATATGTGCAATAAACGTTAAGCCTATCCATTCTGACCAACCCAATCTGTCCAGGCTTCATAGGAAAATAAATTATTATACTAGCTAAAAAAACTGAAATAAACAAACAAAAAAACTACGCACTTGTTTGTAAGGAAGGTTGTGAATTAACTAATTTCTGTATCCAACACGGCTGTCACGAACGAGACTCGAGAGATGAACTAATCATTTCTGTTTCCTGAACAGAACATATGGGAGGTTGTGCATGCGCAGTCAACACAAAATGAACCAATCACTCTCTGGGACAACTCGTTGTTCTCGAGTCATATTAAAGATTTGTTCAAAATGAACGACACATCACTAAAATCAATGCAGTTTCAAAGGAAGGGCTTCAGAGGCTCTGCACGATCCCAGACGAGGAATAGGGTCTTATCTGGCCAAACCATCAGTCATTTAAAATAAAAAATTAATACACTTTTTAACCTAAATTGCTCATCTTGCGCTGCTCTGCGATGTGCCAAGGATTGCGAAATCACGTCAGAAAGGTCACACTAGGTGTAGGCAGAAGTACAGCCCCCGTGTTTACAAAGCGCTTCCACCACCCACAAATTACTTACTGTTTTTAGACAAACACCAAGGTCGTGTGGTCATTTAATTGCCGTGCGAATACACATCTGACGTTTCAAGAATATATAACTTTAAAATTCACTGTTTATATCCTTTTTGACCCCTGCAGAGCACCGTACGGTTGCGCTTCGCTGTAATTTGGATGCATTTGATTTGAAAGATCTTTTATTACTGAAATGCTGTTAAGTATTTACAAGAGCAATTTATTTCATCACTGCTCAAAAAATAAAAAGAAGAAAAGCACGTAAACATTTGAAATGGCAGCATTATGTTAAGAGGCTGTATTCACTTATTCCTGCTCATTTCCATGTGGAATAAAATGACTATTTTGAGATAAAATACAAGACAGAAAACCATTTTAACTGTGTGCGTCTATATTTTCCTAATTTTAAACAGATTTAAATAATAATTAGGATATTATTTTCCTATTATTAAAGTAAATATGCGTTTATTCTTATTATAGCCTACCAGGCATATGACAGGTGCGCAAGATCACAAAACTCGGTCCTTCACTGTGAATAAATCACCATCCGAAAGCAGGAGTTTTATCACTGAGATGGCATGCAAATTAATTTTTACGGACTTCCACGTGAGAAACAATTACCGTCCGAATAGTGCTTTAGTCTCTGCATGTGCGCTTTGTAAATACGGGGGCGGTACTTCTGCCTACGTCTAGCATGACCTTTCCGACGTGTTTACGACATCCTTGGCACGTCACAGAGCAGCGCAAGATGAGCAATTTAGGTTAAAAAGTACATACATTTAATTTTTTTATGAAAATGACCAATGGTTTGGCTAGATAAGATCCTATTCCTCGTCTGGGATCGCGCAGAGCCTCTGAAGCCCTTCCTTTGAAACTGCATTGATTTGGACCTTCAACCTGTTGGTTGCCATTGAAGTCCATTATGTGGAGAAAAATCCTGGAATGTTTTCCTCAAAACACTAAAATTTCTTTTCCACTGAAGAAAGAAAGACATGAAGACATACATTTTAAAAAGTAAATTAAAGGAGAACTCCAGTGAATTTTTAAGTTAATCTTGATCGTTATACCTTTGTGAGTACTGTCTATAGAAAAAAAAACCCCGAACCGGATTGGTGCTTGCAACACGGAGCGGTTACAGTTAATGCCCAGAGCTCCCACTCAGCTAACAAGGCAGCTATGGGGGCATATACATAAAGAGTGTCTTTGTGCCTCTTAACAGACACAAAATGCAATTAAAATGTCTGTCCAACATGAACAGGGCCCTTACATGACAACGAGATGCGTTTAGCAACTTAGCCATTGTTTAAACTCACCGAGATAGTGTTTTAGACGGCAAGCAGTAGTCTCGCTGAAGTCCTGTGAGAACTCAGTTGTAGCCGGTAAAAATGTAAATAGTCCAGGGGGGGAGGAGCGTTGTGTGTGTGAAGAGTGATGATCGGCTCACAAGTGAAGAAGAAATGGTTCGTAACGTTCCTCCCCCCTGGACTATTAACATTTTTACCGGCTACAACTGAGTTCCCACGGGACTTCAGCGAGACTACTGCTTGCCATCATTTCAGCGATTAAAACCTCAAGATCAACTCTGCTCTTTACATGAAGATATCGTATGACTTCAGAAGACTTGGAATGAAACTGAGTTACTGTTTTTGGTCAGTTTTAGCAATAAATACATGTGACTGTACTTTTATTTGACTGTTATGTGTTTTATATTGTTTAGAAGTGGGTAGGCGTGGGGTTAGTTGCTCCAATCATGTCTGCTTAATGCAAAGAATTAAAGGAAAACGCCGACTTTTTGGGACTTAAGCTTATTCGCTGTATCCCCCAGAGTTAGATAAGTCCATACACACCATTCTCATCTCCGTGCCATAACTATGTCTGATGCACCCACCGCTAGCCTAGCTTAGCACAAAGACTGGAGGTAAATGGCTCCAGCTAGCCTACTGCTCAATAAGTGACAAAATAACGCCAACATTTTCCTATTTACATGTTGTGATGTGTAGAGTTACATTGTGTGCCAAGACCGACGGAAAATGAGAAGTTGTGATTTTCTAGGCCGATATGACTAGGAACTCTACTATCATTCCTGCGTAATGATCAAGGAACTTTGTGCTGTACCATGAGTGCAGCGGCGCAATGATATTACACAACGCCTGAAAATAATCCCCAGCACGCTCTCTGTGCCAGCAGGTTGTCACGTTGGTTATGTTTGCGGAAGTTAGCCTATTTTCAGGCGCTGTGTAATATCATTGCGCCGCTGCACTCATGGTACAGCACAAAGTTCCTTGATTTCTACGCAGGAATGAGAGTATAGTTCCTATACCTACACACATCACAACATGTAAATAGGAAAATGTTGGCGTTATTTTGTCACTTATTGAGCAGTAGGCTAGCTGGAGCCATTTACCTCCAGTCTTTGTGCTAAACTAGGCTAGCGGTGGGTGCGTCAGAGTTTCGGTTCCAAAAGCCAAGCGGCTTTGATACACTTATAAAAGTGGATGCCGAGTCAGCAAAGTGCAACATATGCGATAAGTATTGCAACCAAAGGCGCAAAAGGAAAACTTTCTGTGAGACGCAAGTTCACAAACAGCGTGAGTGAATCACCGCATGCGCTCTCTCTCTCTCTCCCTTTCAAAATGCTCAAGGCTTCACATCAGCACTAAAATCGAGCTGCACAGTTGACACAGGATTTGCCACTTGCACAATCGAGGCAGTGTCGCATCACTAAAGTTTATCATTTGCATTTATTTTTAAGTCTTGCCAGTGTTCAAACCTCTCAGCACACACACACACACACACAGGCCATCTCACAAAAAGCTTGTGAGTACAAATTGCGCTGAAATGGTCAAATACACACAAATGTACTATATACTAAATTACTGTCTTGACGAGTATGCACGTAAACCCCGTCGTGACTCGCGAGTGAACATTTGTGCAGCTGCATGTATCCGTACCCATGTTCGCTCTTAAAGTGACAGCAGTCGAATAAACTGCTGCTGTCTCTGACTTTCTCTTTGTCTTGTGTTGTTTGATTAACCTTTATGACACTCACTGCTCTTGAATGACTAACTTTTGCAACCTTAAGTGTAAGGATTAATCTAATTTAATTTATTCAGGGAAGACTAATATCAATTTACATTTGATTTCTTATTAAATGTCTTTAGTATTGAGGTACGAAATAGTAATGTTAGACCTACCTGAAAATTTGTCTTTAAAAACAAAAAAGCACTGCATGATCAAATATTTAGGTGAGATAATTATATACATTTATATGACAAGAGTCACCTAAGGGGAGATTCCCTCATTGTCTGAAATAAAATTCAGGCCCTGAATGAATGTCTGTAAAATTCCCTATGATAAAAAGGCAGCTTCAAATAGATCAGTATCGGTGATCATATCGGCAGATACTGCTTCCTGTGATCGGCTCCAAAAATCCTGATCGGAGCACCCTTACAAAAAGCACAACCAGTTTTATTAATAATGTTACCCTGAGTGAGAAGTGGTACCAGAATTTGTTTTAATTATGTTTAAAAGTTTTGTGTTTAATGTATTTTTGTTGATGTTGAAATGGATTTTAAAACATATTGTATCGAAAAAAGTATCGTTAGGAACTGGTATCAAAACTGAGGTATCGAAATTGGCACTGGATCGAAAGATTTTGAACAATACCCAGCCCTACGAATAAGCTAAAGTCCCAAAAAGTAATTGTGTTTTTAAAAAAAAATATGCCTTAATCTGACGCATTGGGCAAACAATGGAAATCAATGGAGTACCCTCTGTGTCACTGAGGGTCCTGACCAAGCCGCAATATGTGACGAGTTGAGAGTGAGAATGTTTTTCATGAAAGATAATATTTGAAAAAGTATAATACTGACACTTTAAAAACAAATGTTTTTTTTCCTGTTATTATGTAATAGACCACATCTGATATGAATTAAAGGGACAGTTCACCCAGAAATGAAAACTGTCATCATCTACTCACCCTCAAGTTGTTCCAAACCTGTATGAGTTTTTCTTCTTCTGAACACAAAAGAAGATATTTAGAAGAATGTTTGTAACAAAGCAGATAGAGCAACTATTGACTACCATAGTATTTTTTCCCCCTACTATGGTAGTCAATGGTTGCTCTATCTGCTTGGTTACAAACATTCTTCTAAATATCTTATTTTGTGTTCAGCAGAACAAAGAAATTCATACAGGTTTGGAACAACTTGAGGGTGAGTAGATGACAGAATTTTCATTTTTGGGTGAACTGTCCCTTTAACAATGAACTGTTTTACAAAGATGGATAACTAATACTATATCAAATGTATTGCTAATGCTATGGGACCTTATTACAAATGCTGTAAATGACGTGTTCAAAGTTCAAACCCTAAACTTTTGGCATGTATTATGAGTGGTATGGATGAATGACTTTAATGACTGTTCAATTCATTCAGAAATGTGGTCCATGCTTCTGATTCTGTGGAAGGAGCGGAGCGGGAGATCTCGCTGTGGTTTCAGAGCTCAGAGCTCATCGACTGGGAGGGATGCGATCATAAAAACATTTACCACATGTAAGAGCGGCCGATGACTGTATGTGCTCAGTGATCTCATCTGATCAGCCTCAGCTGGGACGATTTCAGCCTAATTTCCTCAATAGCACAAATGCTGATTTTATGCAGTTTTTGACTGAATGCACAATTAAAAAAATGTTGAATGTAAATAAACCGAAATGTTATATTATAAATATTTTTAAAATGGTTAAAAAACCCTTTGGAGAAAATATATTTACAAAAGGTGGCCTTGAATATTTAAAAAATGGACTTGAGTACTAATAATTCATACTTGTTTCTAAACAGCAATTTCTGTTACATTTTTAATTGTTACATTATTTCAGTGCTTTAACTAACTTCTGTAAACATTATATTTTTATGCTTTTAAAAAGAAATCGCCAAAAATGGTTACTTGCCTTTTAGCAGATGTTTGTCATCCGAAGCAATCCCTTGGGCGAAATTCATTAAATAATTATTTATAGATTGTTACGTCAAATAAATACTTGCTGTAACAAAAATGGTTTGTTTGTGAATATATCAACATATTACAGCAGAGCATGATCAATGTCGCACTGAACCAGTGATTCTCAACATAGATGCCTCATTAGTGTCTATGTTAGAACAATAGACGTTCATAGCATTTAGTTGGGATAATAGTTATACATTAAAACTAGGGGTGTAACGGTACACAAAACTGACGGTTCGGTACGTACCTCGGTTTTGAAGTCCCGGTTCGGTTTGGATTCGGTACAGCAGTTTTACAAAATTGCTTCTTTTTTTTTTCATTAAACCACTGTTGAATAAAAATAAATAAAATGTGTCTGTCTTTAAATGAATTCAATTATAACTAAACGTTTCTTAAAGATAATGCTGTAAACTATATAGGGAGCTCTTACTTACATATAGCGATTAAAGATTAACAACAGAGCCCAAACTATTAGCCTAAATTCAGTTGCTATTTATTTTTAGATATAATAATCAACACTCATAAGCGTCACATAAGGCAGTTTTTGCATTAACTTCTAAATCTAATTATTTTTATTCGTTGTTGAAATATAATCATTTAGTGGTTGTAATTTTCATGACAGGTTTATTTAAACATACATTAATTAAAAGACATCACTAACAGGCTAAGTAGTATATAATTAATATATATATAGGCTAATATAATGAATATAATGGCTAATATAGTGCATGTATTCAGTGAAAGAGTTGATCTCTCTAGTGAGCTACAGCTGTGGACACTGAATGACTTCTGAGTAAACGTGATTCTGCATGACATTGTTTACAAGCAGTTTTATTGTCTTTCCGCGGTTGAAACGCAGATGGAGCGATTACACGACATATGATACATTTCAGTAAGTTGTAATGTATCCTCAACATACCTTAAGATGTATTAATTTATGTTTATTCTTTAGGAAGAGATGATCGCATTGACTCGCACGCTGCCGCTTTAAGTTGAACTGATACGCGTCTATCAGTCACGTCACATTAAAGAGCGTTAAAACGGCATTTATCGTTTGAATTTCGTGATAAAATGAACTGAATACTTAATATGTTCGTGTGGGAACTCGGATATAAGTGTGTTCCGCGCTTACAACAAGCCGACTGTTAACTGTTAAAGATTACATTCATAACCGTTCGGTACACGCGTGCACCGTACCGGAAGCCCTGTACCGAAACGGTTCAATACGTGTACCGTTACACCCCTAATTAAAACACAAACCGGCTCATTCTCACCTCTGAAACGTCATCCCATTTCATCTGGAAGTTAGAGTTTGGTGGTTTTTACAGCCATAAAACACGCAATGCTGTGACATTTTCAATGAAAATGCATTGATTTGTTGTGCGAGTGAGTTTCGTAAAGATGGTGGACACATCGAATGTGGAATCTATGTATACAGGTCTACCTTTCTCAAATTCTTTGACATTGTCGAACAACAGATGAAGCTCGCATGGCTTTTCCAGTTGTTCGGGATTTACTGGATAAGGATTGAAGATTTCGATCCAATAAAACATTTTAGAACTTGGCATAACTAGAAAAGGAAAAAGGTATAAAAACACACATGGAGTTATAAAATGCTATTTGTTTACATGGCATCTCCAGGTCTGGAATGAGGCCGCTTCATGGGATCCCTTGCTTGGAAAAGAAAAGCAACAGTTAAGCAGGCAGTTTTCTGAAGATGAAAATAACCACACCACCAGAGGCATCTTTACAGTCAAGAACATCCTTTTATTCAATCAGTTAAAGGTGCTGCTCTTTCTTGTTTTTCTTATTATGGAAAAGAAATTGTAATCAACACATGCATTTCACCATGAGCTCTGGAAGGCGTGTGGGACTGAGAAGGGCGCCGCTCAACGAGTTCACAAACCAGGACCGAAGCCACCGAGGGCTCATGCTACTCTAAACGCATCCGAATGCCCCGAGTACAAAAGTAAATACGAAAGAAAGAAAATGGACGGTCAGTACCAGGGAGGGACAATGAGAGCGCCAAACACGTGTCCGTCTCTATGGCTTTCACTTACTACAGTTATTAATAAATCGCCGGCTTTCACGGACTCGGGAAAGTGAAACAATTGCATATTTTGTTTGTGGGAGGAAGCAAGTCGGCTTTTGCTGGTGAGTTTTCAAGGTCATTTTAGTCTCGCTCTGTTTTTTTTTTCTTTTGTGTGGCATGCGTCACTTTGGTCTAAAGGGTTTGGCTCGTAACGCTGGGATGTCTGTCGCTTTCCCTGGGCTGAAACCACTCCGTTTTTAAGGTGCTTTGTCTCGACAGGAACTTATTTTTCTTTTTAAATTAAATATCTGGTCACGTACAACCATTCAAAAGGTGCATCATCAATACAAACAGATCATAACAAATCAAATGAATTTGGTTACAAAAAAAAAAGAAGAAGATATAAATAGATCAAAAACTCGCCTACTCTACCCCAGCAGTCGGCCTCCATCGCTTTCGCAGCTGAAACGCCCATCTTGTCCCGTGGGACGGCCCACCAGAGCTCACCGGCGTAACTTGTTCACGTACATTAACTGTTCAATGGAGAAGCTGAAGAGATCGGTATGAATACAACGTGAAGCGTACAGACAAGAATAACATGTGAGCTAACTGCATTCTGCTCAGACAACATTTTTTTCTTACTCTTTTTTTTTTATTATTTTAAAACCCCTCCATTCAGAGAAAAGGGGCACGGGGGAAGGGCGATGGTTTTGCAACTATAGACTACTCCAGTGTCCAAAAGAGGCAGAAGACAAGATTACAGAGGAAGGAAAAGCAAGACAGAACGTGTTTTTTTTTGTCTTTTTTTAAACAATTTTACAAGTTTTCTTAATTATTCAACAATAAAAAGAGGAACTAAGTCACACCGATTTCCTTTAGTACTATATATACTGCTTTGAAGAAGTCACGGAAGGAGAAATACAGAAGTTTGAAGGAGGGGATGTTTTTGTTTTATTTTTTTGTGTTTTTTTTTTGTTTATTTTTTGAGATGGGCACTCAGGATTACAAGATGGTGTCTGTGAACAAAAGGCACTTTTTAGGGACAACCTTTATGATGCTCTGAGTCTAACACTAGATCACAAAACAAATATTTAGAGTCATTTACAAGGAGGGCCAGTAGAGGGCGCTGCGATTTCGGAGGGGGAGGGGTTCAATTTCAACTCTCTCGTTCTGATTGGTCGCCGACTTTGATTGGGATTCTGTTTGGGTGAAGCTTATTAAGAAATATAGATTTTTTTTCACCCCCAAATCAAAAGAAAATGAATAAAATGTATAAAAAATTAAGCCAATTTTTTTTTAGGGCCATTAAGATTTTATTTTTGACTTTTTTTTCTTTGACGTTTATCAAAATATAAAAAAATTCACATGTCCCGTTACTTCATATTCCATAGTTTCTAGTTTACAACGGGCATTTTAGTTTATTCCAGCTGGATTAAAGCCTCTCCCATAAACAGGGAAGATCTTGTCGTACGAATTCAGAATTTTCTACATACAAAAAGCCAGCAAATTTCCGGCGGGAAGTTGGTTAAGGACTACGGCGGTCCGGGCGACCCAAAGTGTGGAAGTCCTAGAAAACTGGAATGCATAGCATGAAGTTAAAAATCGTCGTCGTCTTTCCTCGATCGCTTCGGAGAAAAGGTTGGAGGAAAAATGCCTTTTGTCACAACCTTGACCACAATGAACCCCCTCCCCCCACTTTAGTAAATATAAAAAGGAAAAAAAGAGTAATGAACGTGTTTCCCCCCCCCTAAAATTTGTCTTGATAACACTTATTTTTTGTCTTATGTATAATAGAGATTGAACGTACTTTGATCCATAAAAAGCACCTGTTTTATTTAGTGATATATTCTGACGTGTCGCAAAAAAAACTGCCCTCCTAAGTTTTGAGAACAAATCATTACAAATGAACAATAAAAAAAAGCAGAAAAAAAAGAAAGATTACAAAACAAATTCCCAAAACTTACAAAGACCATTTTCTCTCTCTCTCTCTCTCTCGCTCTCTCTTTCTCTCCGCCCTGTAATTTAGAGTCCCGGACAGCGTGGACTTTACTATAATAGAAGGATTTTCACCTCTACGCTTTCCTGTACACCCTAACAATGAGACAAACACAGTTTCTACCCAAGGCATTGCACATGGCTCAATCAACACACTTTATTTTGCAATAACAAATACTTCCTGTCCAAACACAAAAGAAAAGAAAAAGCCGTGCATTTTTTCTCTCTCTCCCTACGCTAATCAATAACGTTTTTCAGCGGAAATCTGATTCCCGCTGGTTTATTTTGTCGCTCTAATCGTTAAGTGCAGAACTGGGTTTCGGGACTGGAACTTCTGAACGGATATCTGATTTACTGTATGATAACTCATGATCATGTCATACTTCAAAAAATAACTAGACTGCCACTGAGCTTATTAGGCAAAAGAGAAAAAAAAATGTATATATAAATATATATGGATATATCCTGTATATATAAAGATGTTTGTAACTAGTGAGCTGATGCTTGTTTTTTTTCTTCTTCTTCTCATAAAAATTTCACGCTCCTCTATAGCTTATATGCAAGAAAATAACCTGAATTCATGTTTAACAAATTGCATAATGGGAATACAGAGGCACTTCCTTTGATTAGAAAAGAAAAGACCATTGCCATCACGATTCTCGTGTTAGTTTTCTAGCAAAGCGATGACACGGCCGCCGTCTGGCAACAATGCTTCCCTGCAGTGAGATACATGGTCAGGCAGTCCAGTTATTTAGTGAGGTCGTCGTTGAAAGCAAAACGTTTGTTTTATCAGCGGATGAAGCTCGCCCTGCTGTAATTCACCCTAAAGGCTTCCCTTTGTAGTCAACCTGCGGAGGACAGTGCGTGTATGCGCATACTTTTACGACAGCCATGCCGAAACGTTACCAAGATGTTGTTGTTAAAGTGAATGGTAAAGCACGGCATCTAATAAAAGCGGACCCCGAGCGGCCCACTCCCCTCTGAGCCCGGCGGATATGATATGTCACACATTCTTTTGCTCCGCAGCGAGGTCGCGTGTTCTTGGAACACGGACTTCTGGGAGTGTAAACAGGTACGTAAACAAAACACAGAAGTGGGCGTGTCTCTAGGGCCGTCTTTATTAGTGCTAATGAACCGGGGACTTTTATTATGCCTAGCTTCTAGAAGATTCCTACTTTAAATTAAGAGCTTTACTTTTTTTTTTTTAACAAACTATTTAAAACATATTTTAGACATATGGCTTTAATTCAAAACAAAAGTTTATTTCAAATTTGATTCGAAATAAAAGAATGCAATGATTATCGCAGATTTTTCTTAAAATTGTAGCTTGGTCACATGACCGTAAAGGTGCCGTCACATTTACAGTTGCTCGGCGAAATTTCGTGGACGAAATATCATCATTTAAATATGAATCTACACAATTTTGTGATGGGGGCGAAAAATATCCCCAAGGAGATTTTACTTTCCATTTTTAACAAACAACTTAATACTTATATTTCAGACATATGGCTTTAATTTAAAAATAATAATAATAATAATAATAATAAAAGAATGCAAGTTTAAAATAATAAAAGAATGCAATGATTATCTTTAACTTTTTAACATTGTAGCTCGGTCACATGGCTGTAAAGTAACGGTCACCGGGGTTGCCAAGTCTGTGGGAATTAGGCTACTTTTAAACTGTTGCCGCGGGTTGATTTGATATTTGGGATATAGCCATTGGGCTACTTTTGGGCTGTTTTTAAGTGGCCATTGGGCTAGTTTTGGGCTGTTGTTGATTAATCAGTGGGATAGTTTTGGGATGGTTTTGATTAATCAGTGGGATAGTTTTGGGATGGTTTTGATTAATCAGTGGGATAGTTTTGATTAATCAGTGGGATAGTTTTGGGATGGTTTTGATTAATCAGTGGGATAGTTTTGGGATGGTTTTGATTAATCAGTGGGATAGTTTTGCGCTGTTGTTGATTGGTCAGTTGACTAGTTTTGGGCTGTTGTTGATTGGTCAGTTGGCTAGTTTTGGGCTGTTTTTGATTGGCCATTGGGCAAGTTTTGGGCTGTTGTTGATTGGTCAGTTGGCTAGTTTTGGGCTGTTTTTGATTGGCTATGGGGCTAGTTTTGGCCTGTTGTTGATTGGTCAGTTGGCTAGTTTTGGGCTGTTTTTGATTGGCTATGGGGCTAGTTTTGGGCTGTTGTTGATTGGTCAGTTGGCTAGTTTTGGGCTGTTTTTGATTGGCTATGGGGCTAGTTTTGGGCTGTTGTTGATTGGTCAGTTGGCTAGTTTTGGGCTGTTTTTGGTTGGCCAATGGGCAAGTTTTGGGCTGTTGTTGATTGGTCAGTTGGCTAGTTTTGGGCTGTTTTTGATTGCCATTGGGCAAGTTTTGGGCTGTTTTTGATTGGCTATGGGGCTAGTTTTGGGCTGTTGATGATTGGTCAGAGTTGGCTAGTTTTGGCCTGTTTTTGATTGGCTATGGGGCTAGTTTTGGGCTTTTGTTGATTGGTCAGTTGGCTAGTTTTGGCCTGTTTTTGATTGGCCATTGGGCTAGTCTTGGGCTGTTTTTGATTGGCCATTGGGCTAGTCTTGGGCTGTTTTTGATTGGCCATTGGGCTAGTTTTGGGCTGTTTTTGATTGGCCATTGGGCTAGTTTTGGGCTGTTTTTGATTGGCTATGGGGCTAGTTTTGGGCTGTTGATGATTGGTCAGAGTTGGCTAGTTTTGGCCTGTTTTTGATTGGCTATGGGGCTAGTTTTGGGCTTTTGTTGATTGGTCAGTTGGCTAGTTTTGGCCTGTTTTTGATTGGCCATTGGGCTAGTCTTGGGCTGTTTTTGATTGGCCATTGGGCTAGTCTTGGGCTGTTTTTGATTGGCCATTGGGCTAGTTTTGGGCTGTTTTTGATTGGCCATTGGGCTAGTTTTGGGCTGTTTTTGATTGGCTATGGGGCTAGTTTTGGGCTGTTGATGATTGGTCAGAGTTGGCTAGTTTTGGCCTGTTTTTGATTGGCTATGGGGCTAGTTTTGGGCTTTTGTTGATTGGTCAGTTGGCTAGTTTTGGCCTGTTTTTGATTGGCCATTGGGCTAGTCTTGGGCTGTTTTTGATTGGCCATTGGGCTAGTCTTGGGCTGTTTTTGATTGGCCATTGGGCTAGTTTTGGGCTGTTTTTGGTTGGCCAATGGGCAAGTTTTGGCCTGTTTTTAATTGGCCATTGGGCTAGTTTTGGCCTGTTTTTAATTGGCCAGTTGGCTAGTTTTGGCCTGTTTTTGATTGGCTATGGGGCTAGTTTTGGGCTTTTGTTGATTGGTCAGTTGGCTAGTTTTGGCCTGTTTTTGATTGGCCATTGGGCTAGTCTTGGGCTGTTTTTGATTGGCCATTGGGCTAGTCTTGGGCTGTTTTTGATTGGCCATTGGGCTAGTTTTGGGCTGTTTTTGGTTGGCCAATGGGCAAGTTTTGGCCTGTTTTTAATTGGCCATTGGGCTAGTTTTGGCCTGTTTTTAATTGGCCAGTGGGCTACTTTTGGGCTGTTTTTAATTGGCTATTGGGCTAGTTTTGTTATGAAGACATGGCAACCCTGGTGGTCACATTTACGGTTGCTCTGTGTATTTCCACGGACAAAATACCATAATTTGTAAGGAATCCATGTAATTTCGTGTGAGGGCAAAAAATAAATAAAAATTAAGTTAATTTATAACAATCAATTTAAAACTTATATTTCAGACATGTGGCTTTAATAACAAAAAATGGTTTGAGTTTGAAATAAAGGAATTTAATGATCTGTTGACCAGCAAATTCGGTACTTTGTACATAGTCAATAGTGTAGCGATGCACAATGGACATTTTCGTCCACGAAATTTTGCGAAAGTGACTGCTCCTTAAGTGTGTGTACTGGTTATCATTTTTCATCCTATAGGAATACTAACTAAAATCTGATGCTGTCTAGTTGGCACTAAGAGCCTGCATTGGATGTTTGTTTCATTAAAATGCTTCCATTTGAGGCCTGAAAACGAGGACGTCCTCTGAGACATGTCTCTGGGTAGCTGTAGTGTGAGGGGTTTGTTTTTCTCCACAATAAAATGTGCAAAATGTCCGCCGTCGATCCCATTTTCAATAGTGCACGTCTAGTGTTCTTAGCATATTTGTAGTGCAATACTTCTGCTGTTCGTAATTAGTTTAGTAATTGACCGTAACAGAAAAAAGACGTTTCTAATGCATGCTATTTAGCTACAAAGGCAAAACATCTTATGTGAAATGACTTTTAGCGTCACCTGTATGCTGAACGTCAGCATGTTTGAGTGTTTTGAAACAAAAAACTGAAGCTTAATTAGTAAAGATCTTGCGTTTTTGTTGTGTCTGAATCCTCACCACTGAAACTGTTGATAATCCATTGTACACTACATCCTTGTTTCTGTCTCTGTTCATCAGGTTCTTCCTCTATGTTGCCGTTGGTTTCTGTTGGTTCTTGCGAGATGCTGTAGGTGTCAGTCCGTCACCTCCTGCTGTGATCTGAAAGTCTATAGCGGAGGTGGAGGAGTGGGCTTGAGGGGCGTCTGACAGGTGGCAAATACAGGGTCGAACGTTTCCCAATCATATTCTGCTCACGTTTCTTAGGGTGCATTTCAGGTTGGAGGGGATTTTCAAACAGGATATATTTTTTTTTTTTCATAAAACTTCCAAATTGTGTCGACAGGTTGCAGGCAGGACCTCGTCAAAGGAACCATGACTGTAAAAACACACACAAAGCCCTGTTAGTGTTCAATCTGAAAATACAGCAGCTCAGTGAGGATATTATATTATAACATATTATATAAAAATTATTTTCAATCCAATAGCAAGTACTATCAAGGCCAATATTGCACATATCAATTCATACAATTTCTGAGGATGAAAATACTATTCTAACTAACATTATACATATACTATACTTTTATAAACATATTTGAAAACCTTAATTCAAATGAACGTTTAAAAATAAACATAACATAGCATAATATTATAATATAATAGCATAACAATATTCATTAACAACAATTACAGAACATAAACTTTTATTTTAATTCAAATAAGCATAATAAATGCCACATAAAACTATTATAATTTCATAATTTGTTTATCTTTTAAATAAATGTAATAAAATGTAAATAATACATTTTAAATTTTAGCTATCAAAAATTTATTAAATGAATTGCATTTTATTGCCATATATACCTATTATAATTGAACCTATTAGAATAATTTAAATAAGTAAATATTACATTTATTAAATGCATTTTATTTTTAAATATGTATTTTTAAAGTTATTGTGAAACAGGAACAAAGCATGCACATCACTGGCAAAGATTTGCTCAGGGTTGGGTGCTCGACAATAGAAATAATAATAAAAAACAGAAGAAAAAGAAACACACCAAAGCTCCAAAATAAAATTACACACACACACAAAAAGAAAACTTTCGAGCAACACAGGATCTTTTTTTTTGGTGGTGTTCAGGCGCGTTCAATTTGAAAATACCATCTTCCCAAAATGACTTGAACGCACCATAAAATCTTGATTGTGTGAAGACCGCTGTTACTGATGACGCCACTAGAGGTCAGGCTTGACAGAGCGTTCAGTCTGACTCTGACCTGCTCACCATATGGGCCTTTACGCCACAGTCTGACCTGAACTAAACCAGCAAACCTCCCTTCTGGGAATGCCATGTCAAGAGAGCTCTGACGCATCTCTACATACCAACACATTGACTTTATTAACATAAACAGACGTTCTGTTAATGCATCTCAGGAGTTCAGCTCATAATGTTCAAATATCAAACTGATAACGCCAATGGACAGACATTCTTACAAAGAGAAATATTTAGACAAAGTTTATAATTTAACCGTTAAAGTGTCCTATAAAAAAAATGCAGCATAAAAGCAGAATAAAATTAGAAAGATTAGACAGCTATATCACAGAACAGCTATTAAGATTATTTCACATGTCTTTTAAAGGAAGGTTAACCCTTTATTACTGTACCTTATATTTTCATGAAGGTTTATATCCTTAATATTTGTATAATATATAAGTAAATTAATGAATATTAATGAACACGTATTTTATACACACACACACACACACAGAACAAAATTATAAAAGCAACACTTGTTTTTGCCCCCATTTTTCATGAGCTGAACTCAAAAGGCCTATTTCTCTCAAATACTGTTCATAAATCTGTGTTAGTGAGCACTTCTCCTTTGCAGAGATAATCCATCCACCTCACAGGTGTGGCATATCAAGATGCTGATTAGACAGCATGATTATAGCACAGGTGTGGCTTAGGCTGGCCACAATAAAAGGCCACTCTAAAATGGGCAAGAGGAAGGATTTGATAAAAGTTTGACACGGGCCAAATTGTGATGGCTAGACGACCGGGTCAGAGCATCTCCAAAACTGCAGCTCTTGTGGGATGTTCCCGGTCTGCAGTGGTCAGTCTCTATCAAAAGTGCTCCAAGGAAGGAACAGTGGAGAACCGGCGTCAGGGTCATGGGCGGCCAAGGCTCATTGATGCACGTGAGGAGCGAAGGCTGGCCCGTGTGGTCCGATCAAACAGACGAGCCACTGGAGCTCAAACTGCTCAAGAAGTTAATGCTGGTTCTGATAGAAAGGTGTCAGAATACACAGTGCATCACAGTTTGTTGTGAATGGGGCAGCACAGCTGCAGACCAGTCAGGGTGCCCATACTGACCACTGTCCACCGTTGAAAGCACCAACAGTGGCACATGAGCATCAGATCTGGACCATGGAGCAATGGAAGAAGGTGGCCTGGTCTGATGAATCATGTTTTCTTTTACATCACGTGGATGGCCGAGTGCGTGTGCGTCTCTTACCTGGGGAACACATGGCACCAGGTGCACTATGGGAAGAAGGCAAGCCGGCGGAGGCAGTGTGAACATTTACACAATGTTCTGCTGGGAAACCTTGGGTCCTGCCATCCATGTGGATGTTACTTTGACACGTACCGCCTACCTAAGCATTGTTGCAGACCATGTACACTCTTTCATGGAAACGGTATTCCCTGGTGGCTGTGGCTCTTTCAGCAGATAATGCGCCGCCACAAAGCAGAAATGGTTCAGGAATGGTTTGAGGAGCACAACAACGAGTTTGAGGTGTTGACTTGGCCTACAAATTCCCCAGATCCCAATCCAATCGAGCATCTGTGGGATGTGCTGAACACACAAGTCCGATCCATGAAGGTCCCACCTCGCAACTTACAGGACTTAAAGGATCTGCTGCTAACATCTTGGTGCCAGATACCCCAGCACACCTTCAGGGGTCTAGTGGAGTCCATGCCTCGACGGGTCAGGACTGTTTTGGCAGCAAAAGCGGGACCAACACAATATTAGGAAGTGTTATAGTTATTACAAGAGTTTTATAAGTATTATATTTTTACTATAAACTGTGCCCAAACAATATTCAATATATTTAAAGTATATTTGTGATAATTATGTATAGTATATTATATATTTAAAATAATATATAAAATTATCTTTTTATATAAAATAAATATATTATAATAGCACTAATATAATACTGTTCTCCAATCCACTCATGAGATAAACATACTTGAGCTCTTGTTAGGGTGTTTATTGAAACACCTTTGCATTGACTAGTCAGAAAGCGCTTGAGCGTTTGACATGTGACTGTGTGAAGAGCAGGAGAGCTGCTGCTCCGGATTACAGCGAGAGCTCGGCTCAGCCTTCCAATGAGAGAGAGCGGGATTGTTTCTCCTGATTGATTTCTACAAAACTCTCTAGAAGTCAAATCCTGGAAACACTTTGGCTGAGAGGGTCTGGGAGGAGGGGCCGTGGGTAACTTTTGTTCTGGTTGACTCTTGCAGGTCATGCAAACACCCCCGGCACGTCCCATCTATTCTCCCCCCGCCGCTTGCCCCGGGCTAAACCCCAACAGCTACTCGGGCCAAGTAACTCTTCCCCTCTAAGCTGTACTCCTCCCTCTTGCAATCCCATCTTCCCCCTGTAATCCTTGGCAGTGACCATTTCTATCCCCCCCGCCCCCCACCCCCCACACACACACACACACAAACCTCTCAAGTTCAACTGCCTGTGACATCATGTCTCGTTGCTGTGGGCAACCAGACAGTTGGGACGTGACTTTTCAGTTTAGAGGGCCGTGCTTAAACTTGTCTCACTTTTCCGCAGTTCTTTCCTTGTTCCTTTGGATGGGAACTGAGAGAACTTCCCCATACGGAGCTGTACGGACATACAGTGGGCCCAAAAAGTATTCAAACACTTAAAAAGGCACAGGTTTGAATGCTACAGGATCTTTCCTCTTCAATAACGTCACTTGTCAGTCTTTTGACAAAACTGGATGTATGCAGTGGTTTTGTCTTCATACAGGTGAAGAAAATCACATGGACTATGAGCATGATGCAATAACAAGCGTCACAAAGCTTCCATCACCTAAAACAAAACCTTTTGATTTATCACTGAAAACCTACTTTTTGTTGTATGTTTTGTTTGAAAAGTGTTCTTTTGCCATGTTTCCTCAGCATACGTGCCACTTGCTTTGATATATTCTGTTACCGACATTCAAACATTTTAAAGTTTAACTTAACTCTTCAAATACCCTTTAGGCCACTTGAAAGTTTCTTCCTCTTTCTTTATATAGCACTATTAACCACAGCCGAAGTTGACCAAAGTGATTTACATAATCAATTCACAAACAAACATAATTTATAAAACTTGATAGAACATGTGGTTTATACAGTATATGCCCCCATCATTAAATGGGCTTTCAGCAACTTCAGCAGGGATGTGGCAGACCTGATGGATAAAGGAAACTTGTTCCAAAGGCTCGGCCCTATTACCGTAAAGTCTCGGCCCTATTACCGCAAAGGCTCGGCCCTATTACCGCAAAGTCTCGGCCCTATTACCGCAAAGGCTCTGCCCTATTACCGCAAAGGGTCGGCCCTATTACCGCAAAGTCTCGGCCCTATTACCGCAAAGGCTCTGCCCTATTACCGCAAAGGCTCGGCCCTATTACCGCAAAGGCTCTGCCCTATTACCGCAAAGGGTCGGCCCTATTACCGCAAAGGGTCGGCCCTATTACCGCAAAGTCTCGGCCCTATTACCGCAAAGGCTCGGCCACCTTGTACCCGGGCTGTCCTGGCCACTACTAGGAGGTTTTGATTTTGTGTTCTTTTAGGGTTATATGGGGGCAGTACATTTGCAAGATATGGTGGGGCCTGGTTATGTAAAGATTTAAAAACGAATAATAACATTTAAAACCTGATTGTAAGATGAACTGGTAGCCATTGTAGCGAGGCTAATATTGGGGTCACATGATCATATTTCTTTACCTGTTTTAAAAGCCTAAGTCAGCCTTGTAGATTGAAAGTTCACTGATACATTCAAGAAACTTCTCTTTGAAGTACATTGCACTGAATTATAAGTAATGCACTCTCTCAATGCACATTTACTTAAAAATTAATAAATACAAATTAAATAAATTGATTCATTGTTTCGCTATTGTATCACTGCCTCTTGCGTTTAGCTTTTATCAATGGTTGGATTAAAATGAATTGAAAAAGAATAAAGAATGTCTGTATTTAATTTAATAATTTGATATAAATTAATTATTATTGCACTATATACTTATTTATTTGCATTGCATCTTCTCAAAACGTTTACTTATAACCAGCTATTTTGTCACGGTCATTGTCTGGATTACATTTAATTAAATTAATCTGCACTCTCTCAATACCCAGTTTCTTATATGTATGTTTATATGTGAATCTCTCTCTCTCTCTCTCTCTCTCTCTCTCTCTCTATATATATATATACATATATATGTGAATCTTCGCAAAACATTTACTTATAACACCTCACTAAAGTTGTTTAACTCTGAGAGGACAAAAGGAAAGTGCTTCCTCCATCCTCTAAAGTTTAGGATGAACACATTGGAAATTGTGCAAAATCAGACAAAGCAAAGTCACTGCCAAGAAGTCACGGCGGGAGAGAAGGAAAAGAAGTCACCAGCAGAGGGTGATAGCGAGTTGGGAAACGAGTTAAAAAAGGGGGAGAAAAACTGAGAATTGAGGAAAGGTTAAGCAGAAAGGGAGGGAAATTAATGGTCAAATCCAGAGAGGCCGACCAGCAGAGGGAGGAGGTGAGAGCGCGTGAGTTAGCGACTTCAGATGGTCACCATGTGTTGAGGAGCAGGGAGCCGGCCCGGGGCGGGTGTGGTTTACACATTAATGAGTAAAGTGTACTGGGTGATGGAGGAGGCGCAGTGTGGTGGCCGCACATTCGCAACGCTCAAATCAACTACACCACGCCGATCAGCTTGAGTTATTGCAGGCCCGCTCCAGATGGGCCCCGTCACCGCATAGCAGAGAGCATCATGGGAAAGGAGGAAAGATTGGAGGGGAGGAGCAGGCTAACACGCTAAGAAAGAGGATTTCAAACACACAAGTAACAAGGTTTGTTTTGATTAGAACAATCACCTGCGTCTGCTGGGGTATGTTCAGAAAGTTGTTGTCCCGTGATCCGATGCTGACAAACCTGTTGGGAGCTGTGGAGCCTGGCGTGGAGTATGCTGAGAGAGAGAGAGAAGAGAGACAGAAAATATAAATAAAGCACAAACAGAGAAAAGGATTTTTAGCAAATCTGCCATTTAGATTGAGCATTTTCATAAATCACTTTTGCTCAATATGAAAAGATCAACTGTTTCTGACGAATTGGCAGATGCTTGTGCGAATTTCACGAAAATATATAGTGAAAACCGAAACTTTCCTGTACTGCAAGAATTTATCATCAAAGAAATACTATGTTTGATTGTTATTGGTGTACAGAGATGAAGGTCAGTAGATTAAAATGGTTTATGAATCTGCAGGTTTGAAGTCATTATCAAATTTAGGGCAGTTTGGGGTTTCAGATTTATTTGATGGACTCCATAGTGTAACTTTTCATCAAATATGGAGATCTAAAACAAAAATCAAAGACAGATAGCCATATTTGTTCTACAGTTTGCTGTTAGCGCTTACATTAGCAAACATTCAAAAAGATAGGCTTTGTTCTTTCCAAAAAAAGAGAAAGAATTGTTTAGATACCATTTGTTTTATGAGAGACATTATATAATATACAATTTTTTGGAGGTTACATGTTAAGCTAAACAGAATCATTTTTAATCAGTGTCCCAAACTTTTATCTAAAAAACGATTTGCTAAAAGAGGCCATGTGTATTTTTCAATTCCTAAAGGGGTTTTAGGCCATTTGTTTCGTATCTTTACCCTTAACAATCCCTGTTAACCATGGTAAACTCATTCTAATGCATGACCACTATATGCGTGATGCTTTATGAGTCAATTTTCCAGGTGTGGTAAGTGCATCCTGTAGAGTCAGCAACATTTAAACACATAAAAAGACAACACACACACACACACAAACAACATAAAAAAAAACAATACAGCCAAAATAAATAAATGAAACGGAAGGAAAAATAAGAAACATGAAAGAAAAGAGGAAAAGAAATGCAAGTGCTCCGTCCAGTGCCCCGTCTGTGGTGAGTGAACTTTTTTTTTTTTTGTCTAATTCTCCACCCCGATATGCCACCTCCTTTCTGAACGGCCTAAATTTGGTTTGTGTCCGGGACGAACTGACCTTTAGACCAGCACTGGAGCTCAACTATCACATTTCCACAAGCCAAACGCTAACCAGCAATGTGAATGGAACCAAAACAAACTCAAATCAAACCAACGTAAAAAAAAATTACAAAGCATGGATTCCCTGTCCTGTGTCTCTCAGTCGACTGTTGCTTTTTGGAGTGTAAAGGCTCTTCAACACACTGACCAGCACAAACCAACCTGGACCAAAATGAAAGTTCAAGATGGTCTAAGCTGGTCTTTGTAGTCGGGTAGATACACACTCTTCTAAGTTGCTTTGATTTTCACGCCAGCACTGTCCAATAACCAAAGGCTGCATTACAAAGTCAGCGACAATTGTTTGAACTCAAATGCATTAAACAAAAACGTAATTTAGAGTCCACTTTAACTGCCCTAAATTTGCACCCTTCAATACGGAGGCCCTAAGGGGACATTAGATGTGAAAAATATGAGATGGGAGGAAAATTTATATATTCGAGTGTCTGCGTTCTCTAGTAAAAGAACTGCATTTCCCCCAAAGAAACTTTGCATTCACTCACAAAAGCGCGGAATTCTTTTTTCCTCCCACTTCGTATCATTTTCAGCTCAAATGGGAGCAAATGCAAAGAGTCTCAGGAGGAGAGTTTTGCGAGTGAACACAAAAGTTTTGTAAGTGGACACAAAGTTTCTCAGAAGGACACACAAAGGTTTTACGAGCATTTGCAAAGTTTCTCAGGGAAACGTTTTGTGAGAGAACGCAGTTTCTCGGGGGAGAGTTTTGTGATCCAACTAAACGTTTTATTTTTATTTTTATGGGAACGCAAACATTTTGCAGAAGAGAGTTTTATAATCAAATGCAAAGTTTCTCAGGGGAACCCAAAAGATTTGTGGGAGAACACAAAAGTTTTTCGAGAGAACACAGTTTCTCGGGGGAGAGTTTTGTGATCAAACGAAACGGTTCTCAGGGCAACTCAAAAGTTTCGCAAGAGAACGCAAAAGTTTACTGAGTCAATGCAAATGTTTCTCAGGGGAACGCAAAAGTTTTGTGAGAGAACGCGAAACCATTATATGCAATATATTTTTCCTCCCAATATATTTTTCCTCCATCATTATGTCCTGTACTTTAGTGACATTTTTGACGGGTTAAACCACTAAAACTGTGCCTGAAAATTAGGATTAGCATAAAAAAGACCTGCACGAAAGTTGCATTGGTTTCATTCAGATTGAAAAAATAAAATGAAAAAGTAGTAAGGACTTGTTCTGACCCAACAGTTAGTGCTACCACGATAATTACGAATAATGGGCAGTAGATGTTAACTCAAGGAACACAAACTAGATGGCAAAAATCGGCCCAGCTGTGGCTAGACGACTGGGCTTTCTCCCAGCCTTCAAGGGGTTTGGTGGAATGGGGGGTGGGGGGGGGGGGGGTCGGGTCACTTACACGGAGATGTGGGTGAGGTGAGTCCGCCATCGGGGGGCGTGCTGCTGGGTTTAGAGTCTGGCATTGGGAGGGGCACTGGACGCGCCACAGGGGGGGGTGGAGGCAGCAAGAAGGAGCCCGGCATTTTGCTCTGGCCGCTCCCGTTCGGCTGCAGACGACACAAACAGGGTGAGGAGTACGGACACGCCCGACACCCCACAAATGGAAAAAAAACAACGCAGACTCGCTCCAAAAAAATAAATAAATAAAAGGAATGACGGGTGGCTGGTAGTGGAAAGTGTTGAGAGGGAAACAACCAAAAGGATGGTAAATGTCTGTTTGCGTTTGTTTATGAAAGAGTGTGTTTGTGTGCGTGTTTGTGTGTCGACTTCACCACAGGCACAGACAGGAGCAGTGGAGGAGCTGGAGAAAAAATAAAAATGGAGGACTTTAGGCAGAGGGTGAGGAGGAAGAAGAAGAAATGGGCGCACGAATGGTGAGGTGAGCTTTGGTCCATGGAATGATGGCAAATCAGGGTGCGAAAAAAAAACAAATGCCACGTTCACAACGCTGGAAAATGGCAGAAGCAGAACTGAGGAGGGGATGCGCTACGCTGAAATGCGGTCGTCAGCTGTTGCGCAGATGGGTTTTATCGTGGAAGTGGACAGAGAAGGAGAGATTAACTCAAGATCGTCTAGACAAGCACAAGATACATAACAGCGACCCATTAGTCGGTCTCAAAGACAAGGAACGCACACTTTTGTTTTCATGTATGCAGTTACTGTTAGCGTTACAGTATATCAACAAATGATGTGAATTAAGTGTAAGAGTAAATGTGTGTGTCACAAATTATATACATTTGTGCATTATTTAACACACGTTTTTGGATGCTTGCCAACAGCAAACTTCAATTTTAGCTGGTCTATTAATTGCGACAGATGTCTTCACAAGCTCAGTTTAACCAACATTACTTTAACATTACTGCTTAATATCAATGAGGCAAGTGTGTTTGCTTAACATGACAACCAAGTTCTGTTTCATCGACATTTAGTTTGAAAGGATGAGCTTATAGATATTTCCAGATATATTTAATTGAACAGTATTGTGTATGCAGTAAACCAGTGTTAATTTTGACAGCAAATTGTGATTTAGTTTTAGTCATAGTCTTTTGACTAAAATGCCATTTAGTTTTAGTCATATTTTAGTCACCTGAATTGTTTTTAGTTTTAGTCTAGTTTAGTCGACTAAATATCATAAGATTTTAGTCAACTAAACTAGTGTTGGATGACAAAAACTATGACGAAAATCAACTATTTAACTAAACTCATTAGATTTTAGGAGACTAATTCTACAGTAGGTTTAGTCTCCTTAAATCTAATGAGTTTAGTTAAATTGTAATACATTAAGCATTTAAGCATCACATAACCGACTGTCACTTGAACTGACATTTTGACATCATTTTGTTTTTGACATTAAAAATACACGAAAGAGAGCTCAATTCACTTTTTTGTTTGTTTTTTAAAAACATGTATATAGTTTTTATAACTTTGTATTTCTGCTTTAGTCAGTAGGCCATATCAGGTTAAGCTAAAGCTTCAAATAAGTGTTTTTTAATTTCAGTTAACATTTATTTAATTTCAAGTAATGAAGATTTTTTTTAATGGTTTTAGTTAACTATTATAACCCTGATACTTTGATACTTTATTGAATATGTGTCAAATACAGGTCTTTCCTCCTGACTATGAATTAAATGGGAATTAAATTAAATACAGTTTATTGTGTAACCAAATACGAATATATAATGCATGACTTTTAATTACAAACAAGCTCGAAATACACATTGACTCTTATTTTGAAATGTCTGCGCCTTACTATTGCAGTTGCAGGAGCTCATTCAAGTTCAGGAGATAAAATATGCATTGTTACAACCGTCTAAAACACATTACTATATAAACATCGTAAAGTAAACATTGTCATTATTCCTCAGCATTAGTTCATAAACAATTGCCTGGCATAAATGTGCGCTATTCATTGATTGTGAGCCGCTCTGGAGCGCTGTATTGGGGATGAGCCTGTAGAGCAACAGCGCCGTGTTCTCCAGCGGTTAGATCAGCACGTTCAACTCAAATGTGCGCATCTGTTACACAGGACATCAGTTCTGACTGGATATCTTCCCTAATCGTCCCTCCCTTACATTTTCGTCTCGTTTTTATTTGTTGACGAAAATGACAGTTGATTTTCGACATAGTTTTTGTCATCCAACACTAGTTTTTATTTAGTTATCGTCTCGTTTTCGTCAGTGAAAAAAGGTTGTCGAAAATTATTTGTCAACGAAATTAACACTGCAGTAAACAATGATAAAGGTTTTATAAAGTAGATTGTGGCCGTGTTTAAAATGTAATACTAGTGTAAAGCTTTCTAAAAGATCAAGTTGAACACATTGCATTGTGGGATAGACTATCCCATGCAGTCTTCTCAGTTTTTTTATGCAAACGGAAAATTTGCATAAGGTTCACATTATACATGCTGCAAAAATAATATGATACTGTAGGATGCCATTCCTAATATTCACTATTAAACCGCGCTGTGTTTAGTCAGTTAAAGTCACACCAGCACTTCCTCTTACCTGACCGCTAGCCTGTCCTGATCCGTCGGCACACACAAACTGCACAAACTCCTTGAGCGGGTCCTGTCCCGGGTGGTGGTGGTATCGGATGGTGGGATGGGTGAAATACGGGCTGGACTGCTGGATGATGGATGGCGAGGGGAAGTGCAGGGAGGACGCTGAGGCACGGGGACTTCCTGCTGACAGACAGACACGCACACAAAGAGAGGGGTTAGTGATAGATATTACACAAGTACAGTAGTGTATTAATAACGAGTCCAAGCCAGACTGACACACAAGGATACAACAGATGACATGAGATGGAAGTGACGGAAAGCAGTTCAGGAAAAATGATGGGTGTGTGCGTTTACTATAATTGGGGACAAAACTGTTCCCAGAACAGAGCTAAATCGGACAAAACCTCTGGTTTCACATTATTTTGATGGTCCCTTTAACACATTCTGTTGACTAGAAGTAACGTTGCACCTACTGACTCTCAGTAGAGTGTTAGTAGAGTATTAGTAGACTGGTTAGGGTTAGAATAAGTTGACATGTAGTTACAAAGTTACTTATAGTCAGTAGAATGTCTGTTGGAGGAACATCACAATAAAGAGCTGGCAGATATTAAGCAGACCGTCTACTAATACTCCAACGAGAGTTAGTTGACATGTAGTTGCAAAGTTACTTAGAGTCGACAGAAAGTTCAAAATAAAGCGTTACAAACCTCCCTTTGGATCCCAGGGGATGTCCTCATAGGTCAAAATTATTCAGAAATATATGAATATATATGAAATATACATCATTATATAATCAAATTTTTAAATCTTAAAATGCTAAATGTTGTCTTTTAGTGGGGTTAAGGATTTGGGTTAAGTTTTTACTCTGTAGTAATCGGTTACATTTATTTAATGTCTATTGTTTTTTATATAAAGCTATGTAAATTGTGTGTGTAAACATGTAGAAGTAAACGTGTTGTATGAACATCGCATCAGTGTTGTATGAACACACCGAACACTGCGTTCTCTTTCTTTCTCACAAACTCCAAATATTACGCAGGCACACAAACACGCTATCCGAGTGAACAGCCTCTTAATTGCCTTTATTTCACATAATATTTCAGCATGGATGGTGTATCAATTTTTAATGCAAATTGTCGAGAGAGCCCCCAAACTATCCGTCTGTCTATCGGCCACAAACATGTAAGAGAGACTGCGTGATTGCTTTCAATGTATTTCAATGTGCACAGTTTGATTATGGCACCTCATAGAGGCGCACTGTGAAATACTGCTTCCAGATTTCTAATGACCTCCTTCTTTGTTAATTGGACAGTAGGAAATGGTATGAAGGCACATAACTAATAAAACATATTGATACTAAAGTATGTTTAATCGGAAAAAGATATTCAGATTTTTTTTGTATCAGCACAACGCTAATGCGAATTAACTGCAGTAGTTCTTGACAAGTCATGACACGCTCTCATTTGCATGAAGAGTAACACTGCGCTCTTCTCCCGACTGGCGAGTGGAGGGGTGATGGGTCTCGTCTCCTCCAGCCAAGCGGGACCCCCAGCTGCCCGGGACAGTCTGCCAACTTCCAGAGCCTCCCTGTAACCCAGACACGGGCTCCTCGCTCCCAGGCAAAGCCCTGCTTTTCACCCTCTCTGCTGTGCAGACTGCCATTCCTCCGTTTCTTTCGTTCTTTCATCATCCACACTTTAATCCCATTAGAGAATGGGATGGAGCCAAGGCTTCAAGGAGGCAAATGGCCCCACAAACTACCACCACCAAAGACCCCCTCCCACATGGAGTGACTACACAACAGCTCTAAATACAACCGCGCTACACAAAACAACACATGGCCACACTACAAGAGGGCATCGCTAGCAGAAGGCCATGACTCATTCCAAATGTATATGAACATAAAAAACAACTGAAACAAACACAAACACATCTATCTATCTATCTATCTATCTATCTATCTATCTATCTATCTATCTATCTATCTATCTATCTATCTATCTATCTATCTATCTATCTATCTATCTATCTATCTATCTATCTATCTATCTATCTATCTATCTATCTATCTATCTATCTATCTATCTATCTATCTATCTCTGTCTCTGTCAATATATCTATCCATCTCTATCTGTCTATCTGTCTGTCTTTCTGTCTATCCATCTATCTATCTATCAGTCTGTCAATCTATCGGTCCGTCTGTCTATCCATCCATCTATCTATCTATCCATCCATCTATCCATCCATCTATCCGTCCATCTATCCGTCCATCTATCCGTCCGTCTATCTATCTATCTATCCGTCTGTCTATCCATCCATCTTTCGTCCATCTATCTATCTATCTATCTATCTATCTATCTATCTATCTATCTATCTATCTATCTATCTATCTATCTATCTATCTATCTATCTATCTATCTATCTATCCATCCATCCATCCATCTATCCATCCATCCATCCATCCATCCATCTATCCATCCGTCCGTCTATCCGTCCGTCTATCCGTCCGTCTATCCGTCCGTCTATCTATCTATCTATCTATCTATCTATCTATCTATCTATCTATCTATCTATCTATCTATCTATCTATCTATCTATCTATCTATCTATCTATCTATCTATCTATCTATCTATCTATCTATCTCTGTCTCTGTCAATATATCTATCCATCTCTATCTGTCTATCTGTCTGTCTTTCTGTCTATCCATCTATCTATCTATCAGTCTGTCAATCTATCGGTCCGTCTGTCTATCCATCCATCTATCTATCTATCCATCCATCTATCCATCCATCTATCCATCCATCTATCCATCCATCCATCCATCTATCCATCCATCCATCCATCCATCCATCCATCCATCCATCCATCCATCCATCCATCCATCCATCCATCCATCCATCCATCCATCCATCCATCCATCCATCCATCCATCCATCCATCCATCCATCCATCCATCCATCCATCCATCTCTGTCTGTCTGTCTGTCTGTCTGTCTGTCTGTCTGTCTGTCTGTCTTTCTATCTATCTGTCCGTCCGTCCGTCTCTATCTCTATCTATCATCTATCTGTTCGTCTGTATATCTATCTGTCTGTATGTCTATCTATCTATCTATCTATCTATCTGTATCTATTAAAAAAATTGATAATAGATGATAAAATACTTCTGAAAATCTTTGAAAATTCAGTTTTCTAATACGGTACAGCAGTTAAATTGTACAGAGTGGATCCGTACTTTGATTGCTGCTGTACAGCATTTCAATAATATCTTACAAGCTCACGTACACCTAGCAGGGGAAGAATGAAGTCGGGAAATGGAGAGACCAATCACCAACCAATCACATTGATGGACAGACAGACAAAAAAAAAAAAGACAAATCAGCCTCGGTACAGAGGAGAAAAAGGGTGGGGGTGGGGGGGACGAATGGCAAACGCCTTCACCCGACCCGACCGTGGTGTAAACACGACCTCGCCTCTCCCCGAACTTCACCACATCCGACCCCACCGGGGGGCGTGAGGGAGCAGGACAGGAAGGGGAAGGATGTGGGAGGTGGGGTGGGGGGGGCTCTGAACTCTCACCTGGTCTTACACCTGCCAGCATGGGCAGCGGGTGATGGGTGAACGGCATGCGTGCAGACCTCGTATGGCCGGACAGAGCGCTGAAATCGAATTTCCCCGACTTCTTAAGAGAACCAGGCGACGAGAGTCCTGGTAAAAATGGGATCAACAAAATGGCAGAACAGAGATGTGGATTTAATTAAACAGGGTTTTGCTTCTTGATCTTAATCTTAAAGAAAAAAAAAAGATCTTATCCATCTCAGCTTCCAAATTGCTACAAATTTGCTGATAATAATACTAATAAAAGTCTTTTAATCTACAGATAAGACACTGCTAGGGATTTTTTTGTTGTTGTTGCTGTAAAGTATAGAGAAACCAGTCACACTGCAAAAACAATTTTATTAAAGGAACACGCCGACATTTTGGGACTTTAGCTTATTCGCCGTATCCCCCAGAGTTAGATAAGTCCATACACACCATTCTCATCTCCGTGCGTGCCATAACTCTGTCTGACGCACCCACCGCTAGCCTAGCTTAGCACAAAGACTGGAGGTAAATGGCTCCAGCTAGCCATAGCTCAATAAGGGACAAAATAACACCAACATCTTCCTATTTACATGTTGTGATGTGTATAGTTACAGCGTGTACTAAGTATTAAGACAAGTTGCAATTTTCTAGACCGATATGCGTAATGATCAAGCTTTGCTGGAGATGAGAATGGTGTGTATGGACTTATCTAACTCTGGGGATACGGCGAATAAGCTAAAGTCCCAAAAAGTCGCCATGTTCCTTTAAATCAATATTTTTCTCTCGTTTTCCAGTAAAACCTTCTTTAAAGAAAAAAAAAAAATTACCTATGAGGTAAGAAAAATAAACTAAAAAGAAAAAAGAACACAGCCACGTTTCTTAAGAATGTTAACAAATACAATTTAAACATAAATTTAAATAACATTTATTTGAAACCAAGACTTAACGCATGTCATTCGGATTCATGTTTAGATTATTATACTTGAAAACGAGATGAAATATTGCTTAAGATGATTTTTTCTTTTTGCAGTGCGGACAGGTCCAGGGTGCGAGCTTTGCTTTGAAGCAGTGGAGTGCAGGAAAGAGTGGGATAGGGTCGGGACAGCGCCGGGAAGGGTCTCAATGCAGCTGTAAGTGGGAAAATAGATGCCACGACAGCAGATCCCATAATAACTCATGTCAGTCACATGATTGTCTGTCTGTCTCTTCCAATCAGCAAATCTCAAAGGAAAGAGTATAGTGTCAAAACATCAATGTCAATATTTTGCCACCATTTCCATTATCCAATTTCCAAGGATAATAAAAAAAAATTAAATACATACACTACCATTCAAAACTTTGGGCAAATCATCATATCAGAATGATTTCTGAAGGATCACGTGACACTGAAGACTGGAGTAATGATGCTGAAAATGCAGCTTTGATCACAGGAATAAAATACATTTTAAAATATATTACAACAGACAATTCATATTTCGCAATATTACTGTCATTTACTAGATATCACCATTGGCCTTTAAAATAACCATACTGGTCAACCATTACCTAAAGTTCAAAATCATGTACAGAATGTCTTCAAATCCACAATATAATAGTTTTGACATACGAGGTAAAATAAAAGCTATTTACAAACGATGGGTTGATCTTCACTGCTTTAACAGGGTTCTACTGGTCAGGATATCCAGCCAATGAGCAAACAATAGAAAACTCACTCACTACACATCCCAGAGTAAGCATATTTACTTTAATAACTTTGGTTTATGTGTGTATTAACTTCAGAATTCCAATATACTCGAGCAAACGCATTAGTAATGCCAACTGAACAGAACGACGCGCTTTCACAAACCAAATGCAAATGAGTAAATAAACCGTAAATACAAACCGTTTACAGACTCTGACATAAAAACACCCTAAAAGTCACCTGGGGAGCCAAATCAGAGGCTTTCACTCGACATTTCAGCGCTGAGGGAAAAAGTAAAACACAAGCGGTTCTGTTCCAGTGGCAGGTCCGAACCCTCATGCCAAAAAGAGGAGGACAGGCGGGAAGCATGATGTGAGAATGATGAGGGAAATGAAAGGAGAAAGTATGTGATGGTTTGGTCTTCTCATATATAACGCCGCATTAATGTGTCATCCTGATCCTATAAATGTCAAACCAAGGCCGCAGGGCTTCTAGCTTGAGCTGTCCTGAGTTTGGCATAAACACGAGGGCTGAATATACGCTGGGCTCACCCAGTGACCCAGAAACACGGCCAAACATGCCAGGACTTGGGAAGGAGAGGAAAAGGAGTTTACCATCAAATCCTCTGGCTGGTTTTGATGGAATCAATTATTAGAAGTGGTGATTTAAATACCCAATTTAAGAGCCGTGTGAGGAAGCCACAAATCTGCTAATCGTGCTAATGCCATGTTTAAATGTATATCTGTCTCCTTGAATATAAAAAAAAAATCTGAGACCAACAAATTATATTTATTATATCATCTATTATTAAAAATACCTATAAACAAATTAAGTTGTAAAATTGTGGTACAGAATTTCTTAGCGTGCTTTAAATGAAAAGGACTGTTACATTTTCATAGGCGGTGTTAAAAGCAACATTGTCTGCTGAGAAAGGTTGTGTTGCACAATCCAACAAAGTGTGACATTTACACAAGTTCACTGAGCATTTGTTAGGTTTTAAACAAACACCCACAAAACTGCAAGATAAATAATTATTATGCTATCTAGCTTGAGTTATTGTGGGAGAGCTCAATGAAGCCGTTTCTTGTCAAGAAGTGATAACTATATGGCAACAAAGTTTGTGTAATTTTTCTCAGAGAACACCAGATAGACTCTGCTATACTGAATATATGTAAAATAAACAAAAATAAATTATAGCAGCGTCTCATTTTCAAAGGCTGCATATGTCATCAAGGATGTCTTATTTAAAGGTGCAATGTGTAGTTTTAGCGGCATCGAGCAGTGAGTTTGCGAATTGCAACCGCCCACCGCTCCCTTTGAAAGCACATAGAGAAGCTACGGTGGCCGACACAGGACAAAGATGTGGTCGTCTGAGACAGCAGAGAGTAGCTAGCGCTCTGAGGAGTTTGTCCCTTTAGGGCTACTGTAGAAACATGGCGGTGCAAAATGGCGACTTCACTGTAAGGGGACCCTTGGTGTATGTAGATAGAAATGGCTCATTCTAAGGTAATAAAAACATAACGGTTCATTGTGTGAGGTCTTTATACACCACTGAAAACATAGTTATGTATATTATATTACATTTCTGTCAATAGATCCTCATAAAATATTACACACTGCACCTTTAAGAAAAGTAACCATAACAAAACTGACTGTTATTCCTCGTGAGGTCTAAAATACTGTAATTTCTTTCTAACGGTTACTTTGCTTAAATGAGAACGCTTGATCTCAAATGTGACCTCCGGAGGACACAGCCTTCAAAATGAGTCGCAGTTTATATTAATACTATTATAAATGAAGATAAAACTGTCAAAAACATTAATTTCTAATTCCCATTAGAAGTCTAAAATATAATGCTAATATTGCAAAACAAGATGCAAACTGCAAATTATAGTGCAAGATATTAATAGAATAAGATAAGTGAGTTTGCGGCAATATCTAAACACAAGCAAGGTGGTGAAAATCACTGCCATCTGAACACCTCAGTTATAGCTGACAGTTTCCATGATCTTCCTTTCCCTGCATTCATGCACATTAGCCTGCGTGTGTGTGTGTGGTTAGTTGTTACTGCTGGGTTATGGGTTAGTTGTTACTGCTCTGTGTTGTGCCAGCCTCAACACTCAGGCAGACTGGCAGCCAATCAAACGCTCCCGTGACCTTCCAGTCTCGCCACGCTAACAAGCTGGCCGCCATAGAAACCTTGACCTGTCAAAAACGGCATATATAACGCCTCCTCAAACACTTGAACAGACACACACATTCCCCGTCCAACCATCAGAAAGTGCCACTTCTACAAACACACACAGAAAGTCACAAATCCACTTGAATTTACAGCAATAATACACACAGCTTCCCAAGCCTTTTGCCTAATACACTTCCATGACTTCTTCAGTTGAGTGATTTTTACAAATAATTTTACACTCGCCAATGAAATATTTTGAAGCATTTAATTGTTATCGCTTATTTTAGTCTATTGATTTAAAAAAAAAAAAAGTACACAGAAAAAGACCAATTACTTGAAGAATGTACATTTTAAAGCATTGAATAAAAACATTGTATATTCACTTTTGAGGGGGGGTTTTTTTCACATTTTTCAGTTGATTGATTTTTAAAGTAGACACTAAAAGAGATTAAATTAAATATTTAAAGCATTCAATAAAAATGTGTTATATTCAAAAAATAAATTTCCATGACTTCTGCAGTCGATTGATTTGTCTCAAATATTTTGTGTCATGAAATTGAGGCATTTGAAAATGTTATAAATCACTAAATATATTGCCAAGTCTTTGCTTTACTCTTCTAGGCCTCACATTTTTCATACATTTCTAGGTCTTCCCTGCCCGTGGGAACCCCCTTCACTGTCCGACCTCTTGAAACAGTCACAAACAGATGTTTACAGACAATGTGCCACAGTCTAACAAGGTGAAAGATAGTGCAGGAGAATGAAAAATAGGAGGAGATGATATATCCGTGTCAGCCCAGGGCACGAGGAAGTGATCCGGCATATGAATGGGTTCACAGACTGCTCGTGTACCCCAGGCGACACCAGATTTAATGATAAATGACACCGTCACCTTGCAGAGTTGCCAAAGCCTCATTCAGGTAGTGAATCACCTTTGAAGCGTAGCGCAGTTCACACTCTCACACACTCACACGCGCTCGGAGCGCCACCACCACCATCATCAGCGTAACAGATGTCTTCTGTAACCCAGCAGCTCCCAACGCTGTCGACACATGGTGGAGCCATCTGGACCAGAGCTCTGGTGTGTGTGTGTGTGTGTGTGTGTGTGTTGTGTATTCCCATGACATCAGGAGCACCTGAGCATGCTGGCATTTTTTTGGTGGGATTTACCCATGTTTCCCTAGATTAAGATCTGTGCGACTGTGTGTTTATCATGACGTGGGCGGCACTGGATGTGATTAGATGGAGGAGGACCCTCAGGCCAGAAACACACTCTATTGCAAGTACACAAGTTCCCGTTGTTCATAGATAGCTTGCATTACTGTGGCCATTCCTGCGTAATCAGTTTTTGCGTACTCACAGGGGTGATAGAGTTAGCTTCAAATGTCTGTGCCATTAAAGTCAATGTGAATCGCCCGGTCTGATTACAGTCTTTCACTGTATCATAGTGAAACAGGATATGCTGTGAGAAAAAAGTTACATCTGGACTTGTTTTGGGGTAATTGGATAGTGAAAAACTGTATTCCACAATAATAATAAATGTATAATAATAATTGCATTTAATATTCAAGATATATTATGCATTATGCATTATATATATATGAAGTTTAAAAGACATTTTGTAGAATCACGAGTTCATGCATTCACTGGTTTCATGCGTGTGTTCTCGTTTACCTCGTTTACTCTTATGGTAGCCAATAGTTTTATTTTCCTCTTGTCTTATATGTCTAAAACAATAGGTAATAAGTAAATTAAGTCATTTGTGTAATATGTGTGCCATGCGACCCGGTGCCATTAGATTGCATTTAGAGTCGGCCTCTTTCAGGGCTTGAGTTATAGCCTTTTAACATCAAACACGTCAAGCTCGTGATTTTCTTATTCATCCATTCATTCGTCTCATCCTCATATATAATGAAGAAACTTCTGTTCTGTCATTTGCCAGATGTGATACAGGGGAACTTTGTCATTAATGTTAGTTTTTTTTTTTTTTTTTTTTCAGGTTTTTAGCCTATGCAGTGCTGCGTTTTCTTCACCACATTAAGACATCCTGTTATGCAGAAGACTTCTTGAATGTATTCAGAGTTTTTCCTTATTGAAAATAAGGTATTTTCACCAAATATCCTGTGTTGGAATTGACTTGTTAATAAAGTAATGTGATAAAATGTCAACCCTGTTGTCTGTGTTCTGTATTTTGCTTAATATATTTAGGCTATATTTTTAGTCATTTTTGTCTTTTGGGACAGTGAGAAATAAACAATTGTGACTACAATTTAAAACATTGAATTGGACCAATCTCACAGTTTCACTGTAAAACATTTCTCCAATTCAAAATTTTCTAGTGACCGATCACATTTAAATTTTTTAGTTGGCCAAAATGAATTTCTGTGAATTAAATTTGATCAATTCACAGAAATTAAATTTGGCCAACTGAAAAATTTAGATGTGATCGGTCACTAGAATATTTTAAATTGGAGAGGCCTGGCATTTTTTACAGTGTTGGTAAATTACATTTTTTCATTGGCTCAACATATTATTTCTAACTGAGCCCATGTTAACAGACTGTTGCCACAATGGATAAAATTAAATTCACAGAAATTCAATTTGGCCAATTGAAAAATTTAGATGTGATCGTTCACTAGAAATTTTTTAATTGGAGAGGCCTTCAATTTTTTACAGTGTACACTCACCTAAAGGATTATTAGGAACACCTGTTCAATTTCTCATTAATGCAATTATCTAATCAACCAATCACATGGCAGTTTCTTCAATGCATTTAGGGGTGTGGTCCTGGTCAAGACAATCTCCTGAACTCCAAACTGAATGTCAGAATGGGAAAGAAAGGTGATTTAAGCAATTTTGAGCGTGGCATGGTTGTTGGTGCCAGACGGGCCGGTCTGAGTATTTCACAATCTGCTCAGTTACTGGGATTTTCACGCACAACCATTTCTAGGGTTTACAAAGAATGGTGTGAAAAGGGAAAAACATCCAGTATGCGGCAGTCCTGTGGGCGAAAATGCCTTGTTGATGCTAGAGGTCAGAGGAGAATGGGCCGACTGATTCAAGCTGATAGAAGAGCAACTTTGACTGAAATAACCACTCGTTACAACCGAGGTATGCAGCAAAGCATTTGTGAAGCCACAACACTAACAACCTTGAGGCGGATGGGCTACAACAGCAGAAGACCACACAGGAAACCACTCATCTCCACTACAAATAGGAAAAAGAAGCTACAATTTGCACAAGCTCACCAAAATTGGACAGTTGAAGACTGGAAAAATGTTGCCTGGTCTGATGAGTCTCGATTTCTGTTGAGACATTCAGATGGTAGAGTCAGAATTTGGCGTAAACAGAATGAGAACATGGATCCATCATGCCTTATTACCACTGTGCAGGCTGGTGGTGGTGGTGTAATGGTGTGGGGGATGCTTTCTTGGCACACTTTAGGCCCCTTAGTGCCAATATATATATATATATATATATATATATATATATATATATATATATATATATATATATATATATATATATATATATATATATATATATATATATGTATGTATGTATGTATGTACACATATACATACACACACACACACATACATACGGTGAGGATTATAAGTATTTGAACTGAACACCCTGCTATTTTGCAAGTTCTCCCACTTAGAAATCATGGAGGGGTCTGAAATTGTCATCGTAGGTGCATGTCCACTGTGAGACACATAATCTAAAAAAAAATCCAGAAATCACAATATATGATTTTTTAACTATTTATTTGTATGATACAGCTGCAAATAAGTATTTGAACACCTGTCTATCAGCTAGAATTCTGACCCTCAAAGACCTGTTAGTCTGCCTTTAAAATGTCCACCTTCACTCCATTTATTATCCTAAATTAGATGCACCCGTTTGAGGTCGTTAGCTGCATAAAGACACCTGTCTACCCCATACAATCAGTAAGAATCCAACTACTAACATGGCCAAGACCAAAGAGCTGTCCAAAGACACTAGAGACAAAATTGTACACCTCCACAAGGCTGGAAAGGGCTACGGGGAAATTGCCAAGCAGCTTGGTGAAAAAAGGTCCACTGTTGGAGCAATCATTAGAAAATGGAAGAAGCTAAACATGACTGTCAATCTCCCTCGGACTGGGGCTCCATGCAAGATCTCACCTCATGGGGTCTCAATGATCCTAAGAAAGGCGAGAAATCAGCCCAGAACTACACGGGAGGAGCTGGTCAATGACCTGAAAAGTGCTGGGACCACCGTTTCCAAGGTTACTGTTGGTAATACACTAAGACGTCATGGTTTGAAATCATGCATGGCACGGAAGGTTCCCCTGCTTAAACCAGCACATGTCAAGGCCCGTCTTAAGTGTGCCAATGACCATTTGGATGATCCAGAGGAGTCATGGGAGAAAGTCATGTGGTCAGATGAGACCAAAATATAACTTTTTGGTCATAATTCCACTAAACGTGTTTGGAGGAAGAAGAATGATGAGTACCATCCCAAGAACACCATCCCTACTGTGAAGCATGGGGGTGGTAGCATCATGCTTTGGGGGTGTTTTTCTGCACATGGGACAGGGCGACTGCACTGTATTAAGGAGAGGATGACCAGGGCCATGTATTGCGAGATTTTGGTGAACAACCTCCTTCCCTCAGTTAGAGCATTGAAGATGGGTCGAGGCTGGGTCTTCCAACATGACAATGACCTGAAGCACACAGCCAGGATAACCAAGGATTGGCTCTGTAAGAAGCATATCAAGGTTCTGGCGTGGCCTAGCCAGTCTCCAGACCTAAACCCAATAGAGAATCTTTGGAGGGAGCTCAAACTCCGTGTTTCTCAGCGACAGGCCAGAAACCTGACTGATCTAGAGAAGATCTGTGTGGAGGAGTGGGCCAAAATCCCTCCTGCAGTGTGTGCAAACCTGCTGAAAAACTACAGGAAACGTTTGACCTCTGTAATTGCAAACAAAGGCTACTGTACCAAATATTAACATTGATTTTCTCAGGTGTTCAAATACTTATTTGCAGCTGTATCATACAAATAAATAGTTAAAAAAATCATAAATTGTGATTTCTGGATTTTTTTTTAGATTATGTCTCTCACAATGGACATGCACCTACGATGACAATTTCAGACCCCTCCATGATTTCTAAGTGGGAGAACTTGCAAAATAGCAGGGTGTTCAAATACTTATTTTCCTCACTGTATATACAGATCAGGCATAACACTTTTATATAACTGAAATCCGTGGATCACTAATATATATATATATATATATATATATATATATATATATATATATATATATATATATATATATATATATATATATTATTTTTTTTTTTTTATATAAAATATATATATATTTTATTTCATACATATACAGTATAGGGTGTTTTGTTATGAAACATGTTCTAACAATTTGTGGAACGCAATGATGTGTGAAATTGAGTTTGTGTTTGCATTCATGTACTTGCACAGAGTGTTTCAGACCTAACAGCTTTGAAATCTCATAGCCACGTTGAATAAACAGCTGAAATATTGCTTATAGCATGTAAACCCCTTTAAGCAGACAGGCTAATTAGAATAAATCCTGCATGGAGAAGAAACAAACAAAAGTGCTAAGTAAATATCTGGAAAGGCCCGCTGCTGTATGCAACACAATAGCCATGTTTGTAAGTGTTTGTGTTATGTGAAAATCAGGATTTGGACTTCTGCTTCGGTCCACAGGGATCATATATCAGGATCTAACACAAGCAATGGATGTACAGAGAGACATCTGATGTACAAAACAAAATGAAAGCACATTCACAAGGCCACAAAACACCCGCCACCTCAGATCACCAGAAAAAAAACAGCAAATCAGAGAGAAGAGCCGGGGTGTGTGATGCAGCAGAGAGTTTGAAAGATAGACAGAGACAACAGACACATTTGAATACACGTGTGTGTGTGTGTGTGTGTGTGTGTGTTATACATCAATTATATATAATATGAGGGTAATGTGGTCTAACCATGGTAAGGAAACTGCACGCCATCGGATTCGTGTTTTATCTTCCTCTCCTGCATACTGGCCAAATGGTGTTGCACTGAAAAACCCAAACAGGGGAAAAGAATAGAGTTAACAATGAATGAGAGAGGGACAGATTGAGATCATTTGGACAGATGGAGAGAATTTGGACCTGTTGAATCATCATCAATACATAAGCACTATACACACTTAGGAAAACATCATATGCATGAGGTCAAACACAGTATTGCTCCCAAAGTCAACCCATTCTTAGTGCACTTTAAACAGTAGAGGTGAAAGCCACACGCATCCCACAAACCATCCAATCAGCAGCAGCGGAAATATGAGGATATCAAATTAAATCACAGTTCACATAATTTCCATACTAAATACATGCAAGATAAAAAAAAAAATTCTCATTATCGATTGGTTGGGTCTGCTCTCTGTACGCAACGCTTCCACCAGTCGCGCCAAATTACAGCATTTCTATGGACAAAATGCATCTAAAAATAGTGGAGTAGAAACAGAGTGAGCTGATGCAGGAAAGGTACGTGATCCAAGTGCCCAAAACATGAGAATTCTGTATTTTAAGCTTCAAACGGACGCATTAGCGTTTAACATACCCTGTCATACGCTTTGACATATGCGTGTACGTCCTCCGCACAAATGTTTAATTTTACAGGTTATATCCTATCTGTAAATGTTACTAATTCACGCAAGTATTTCCATTTTGCATGAAAGCTCGTCCTGACAGCTTTAAACTTCACTGAACGAGCGCCGGGCGCGCATGAAACAGACAGAAGGGAGACATTGATCATATTGAGTGCAAAAACATTCATTTTAGGGCTGGGTATTGACACAAATTTCACAATTCGATTAAATTTCGATTCACAAGCTTTCATTTCGATTCGATTTTCAATTAAATTCAATATCGATTATTTTGGATATGTATCAGGTATAATACATGGAAAATTTTCTCAAGGAAAACTAATTTCTGAACTAATGTTGTAAACTATGGGAGTCAGTTGATACTACATTAGCCTACTAATATTGAAGGTAAAAATTAACTGATTTGTATACAAACACTTAAAATGACACTAAATTATGTTTTTTTAATATATAATAATAAAGTTAAAATATTAACTTTACAATTACATAATCATAATTCTACTCCAATTAGTTTTTTTGAAATATAAACATTTAAAGGGTGGCTGTCATAAAAACTTGCCCGATTTATTAAATATTGAAGAGCATTGACAATGAATATCCTATGTAATGTGGTGCATATAATTAGCAAAATGCTCCTCTCTAGAGTTCACTTTTCTAGCTGACTAACGAGTTTATGGACACTGGATATGTTTTTTCTGACATGTTTACTTGTAAGCCGTTTTACTTATATCTTTCTGCAGTTGAAACACTGATTGAGCGATTCTATGTGACATGATACGGATTTCGGTAAGTTGTCCTGTATCTTGTAACACACTTTCAGAAGCTCATTCGTGTTTATTTCGTGCTGTTACTGGTATTAAGGCGGAAGAGAAGATCCGTTCATGTTTGCTCCGCGCTGCTGGTTCTCTTGAGCTGAGCTGCGGCAGAGCGATCTCACGCCACAGCGCCAAAACAGTATTTACGTTTTTGAATTTCATTAAAAAAAAAAAAAATAGACTAAACGATTCTTGGAATTTAAGAATCGATATTGTTTTGAAAAAGTGAGAATCGATTCAAATCGAGAAATCAATATTTTTTACCCAGCCCTAATTAATTTAATTGCAATATCTGCTGTTGGACGCAAAATCTAGGTTTAAAAGTCAACATGTATTTAAGTATTTTATGAGAGTAGTAACTGTAAAGGGATAACAGTGTGTAATTGAATATAAGACGTTTCTTATAGCCTATTTAAAGGATTAAGAAATACTTTGTGTGTGTTTGTGTGTGTCCTGCAGAACATTCCTCTCATCTGCTAACACTGAGTTTGTGATTTTTTGTTTTTCTTTAACATCATTTTAATGTAGCGATTTAAACTGTCCTTTTGCTTAGTAACTTTTGCACATCATGTATAGCACAAACATACCCCTACGGAAATTAACCATGTTTTTTTGGAGTATTGATTACCATTTGTATAACCACACAAATAGTTAAAACTATGGATTTGAAGCAAAATCATGGTTAATTTGTGGTTACCATGGAATAACTACAATAACCCTGTTATTTATTTATCATTATTATTATTATTATTATTTTTTGTTTGTTTTATTTGTTGTAAAACCATGGTTCATTTTTGTAAGGGTAGATATATTCACCATGTATGTTTTCATAGCACTCAGCTGACGGGCAGGACAGCATTGGGCAGGATGTGGAATAGTGTGTTTTATCAATAAAAAAACCACAGCATTTTATCCGATTAATCGGAAAAATAATCGACCAACTAATCGATTATCAAAATAATCGTTAGTTGCAGCCCTAAATTACTTTAAAATTATTTTTCTGCCTGTGCAACATAAATCTGGCTTTTCAAACTTACATTTAGTCATTTAGCAGACGCTTTTATCTAAAAAGCGAGTAACAAACTTACAAAAAAAATGATACCATGGTATCCACAGTTTCCACAAAAATGACTACAGTTATGTGGTCATTTTAGATTAGCCATCACGGTCACTGAAAAAAAAATTGTTGCACCACTTGAATGAAATCCTAATTCCATGATATTTTGGCAGACACTGTGGTTACCGTAGTAAATATTTCTTATAGATAGTCAATACATGAACAACATAAGAAATTGATACAGAACAATTCAATTTAAGGTCTTAATTAATAAAATGCAAGATTATAAAGGTGAACTTGAAAACAAAAATGTAAAAAAAAATATGATATGGTAAAACGGTCTCATTTATATGCTAAAATGTGAATCTTTTTCATATTTGTTTTGAGTTAATACACTGTTTAAATGCCATAACTATCAGTAACAAGCTACACAAGAAATGAAGAATATGTCTAATCCAAATACAGACTCTTATAATTAATGTATTAGTGTCAATTATAAAATATTACATATAAAATGCTTTTTCAGCCCTAATTATGCGAGATCATTACATGAGCACATGAATTTTGTTTAGAGTGTGCCATCTTTTAAAGGCTTTTAAGCTAACCACCAAACAAAACCGATGAATTAACAGGGAGATGATTCTAGCAATCCAATTGTATGAATAGCTGCTTTTCTCCTGGCGGGCCGAACGGTTCTAAGAACGGTGAGTTAAGTTCCAGTTATATATCCACTTGAGCTTGTTTCGGCACGATTACAAACCGTGCTGATAGAATGCGTGTAGTGAAGTCGCCACTCAGCATTGGTCACTCGTCTGTTGCCTGGCTGCCAGTTTCTCTCTAGCTGGCCAAGCTCGCCATGCGAGCAAAATATCTAATCATCTTCCAAAACACGTTCGCTATTTACATATCATATCGCCTGTAACTCTTGTATTAGAAAGGCAACATCTGACGCATTTGTATTACATTCAAAAGAGCTCCGATATCAGCCCCACAGTGAAAATGAAACCGTATCCTATTTGGCGTGACGGTGGAAAAGCGGCTAATGTTGCATTTTTGTCCCAATATTATTTAATCTTATTGTTTATTGAAGTATGGGAAGATGCTGGGCAGATACAGAGAAAGAGAGCGAGAGCGATTAACGGGTTGATGGAGTCTGGCCCCTCGTACAGCCCTTGTGTCCACTTATTCAGTGAATATACTGATCAAAGATGAGTCCATTTGGATCTGAGTATATAGCTATTGTACAGCTTCGTCAGAGTAGACCGCATTTTTTAGTTGATAAGAACAAGAAATAAGCCTTTGATGGACAATCGTCCAGCTCATTCAATACTGAACGTCTGTCCCTCACAGCCTTGCCTTCATTCACGTCAACATCATTTTGGCGTCTACTCTGACTAAGTAGACTTTCATTGGCGCTAGGGGTGGGCAAATTATTTTTTATCTCTTTCCTGTTATTAAAAATAAGGATAAAAAGCAAATTACAAACAATACGATAAATACAATATAGCAAAATTATGAATGAAATTAAGTTTTTCAGGTACAATAGCTTTATTTTATAGTTTTTTTTACAGAAATGTAATAATTAAATGTAGTCTTCACTGTATGAATTAAATATAAATGTATTCTTATTAAAGTTAAAATAGTTATTCAGTTCAGAACAGCAAGTTATTTTCTCTTTTGTTTGATTTGCATTAATGACACAGAGCATCAGGTTGGTTCATTTTAATGAATTCCTCCCATCCCCTACAGTCTGAATTCAATTTTCTACCTTTGGGACTTAGATTTAGATTTCCCACTGTTAGAAGCAACAGGTATAAACATTCATTTATTCCTACTGCGGTTTCTTTGTTAAATTCGGGTATGGGAGGAGTTGGGGGAAGTAGGTAGATTTTTGGGCTGCTGTGGTCTTGTGTTGTTTTTTAGGTATTTTTAATGTTTATAAACTGTTTTTATGTATGTATGTTGATCTTGTTGCAAAACAAATTGCCCTTCGGGGACATAAAAGAATTAAGTGAAAGTGAATGTTTATTAGGCTGCTGTCACTTTAACCCTAACGTTTTTTTTAACGCACAGCCTTGCAAAGTATACTTCTCTTGACTGGTACCCGTACACATGTGTTCGACGCATGCATTTGCGCAATCTCATGTAAATACTAGGGTTGGGGTAACCAGATCGAATCAGAACACAGATTTCAGTTCATAATTTCGGTGGCACTTAAATTCAAACGCGCTATTGTGCTTTGGCTGCCACCGAGCCAGAGACATATACGCTCTCAGCGCTCGTCACACATCACAACTATTCAGTGTTTTCAACCACATAATATTTATTTTAGGTTTCAGACATTTAAATGGACATAATTACTAGCAAAAAATGTCTGATGTCTACGGACACGGCAATAACAATCCTTTCAGACAGTTATAATTTGACCAAGTGTTTTATTCATATCAGATACACATTATATACTAACTATATAGTTTACTCTATTCTTCTCCCAGTTCAGCGGTCACTTACTTTCATGTATTTCGTGAGACGAGGATGAATTTATGTGATGTAAATCCGACAGATCCGATTCTCTAAGGCGCAAACCAACATGGTGGCGCCCATTGCGCATTGTAGATCAAACAACATGATCATTATAAAAGGTTTTAAATTACATCACATTCACTTACACATATTTGAAAATCAGAATATCAGATGATGACATAGTTAACAAGTTTGTGAATATTTTAAATAAAAAAGAAATAAAACCGATACAGCTGAGCTGTCATACAGCACTACTGCGGCTGCTGTGTGTCATGTGAGAAGCATTACTCGTCACCATGGAAACAATAAGGCGAAGCGTTCTAAAATATTTAGCCAGAGAATATGGTCATATTTCAAAATAAAGCTGAACCTTGAAGCTGGTTTGTAGCATACCAAGAATACGGACTACTGCTGTTTTTACTGTAATTGTTATTTAGTGTTAAATTAGGCCTGTTGTAGTTGGGTTAGATGGCTTAAGGTTTACTGTGAATTTGTTAAGTAAATTGTGTTTTGTATCTATTTATATTTACATATTTAAGTATACTCAAATATAGGTTCAATTTAAAGAATTTGTAATATTTTTTTTTTCAATAAAAAGCCATTCTTAAATGTCAACCACTGTTGTTTTTTTCAATAAAAAGCCATTCTTAAATGTCAACCACTGTTGGTTTGTGGCTTTTCTTTCTTTCTTTTTTTTTTTTTAAGTATCGGTTCAGGCACGGTACCATTTTAAAAGTATCGGTTTGGCACCGGTATCGTAAAAAAAAAAAAACGATACCCAACCCTAGTAAATACTGCCCAAAAATTAAATGTGCATGTGCAACCTGTGCGTACAATATGCACGTACTCTTCTGATGACGAAATTTGTGTCGCGCACTGTACACCGACTCTCGCGTATGCGTACAAAGTGAAGTATACTTTGGCCTTAACCCCAACCCAAACGCATGGATCCATTATATTGATACACATCCTGTTTACACCCAACTGTTCACTTTCACTTGAGATACAACTGGCTGTGTTTACATACACAGGATGGGCATTGTGACAGTATTGCGTGTGTATTTGACCATTCAATCGCAATAAGACGTGAAAGAGAACTGAATTTGCAATCGCATGCTGAGAGACGTGGCTTTCTGTGCATTCGCTATGTCAGTGTGACAGTCAGCAAGAGCACCGCCTTGAGATCCTTTTCAGGATATATTTTTAACAGTCAAGCACGCTCTTTATATTCTCTTTCATGCATTTTATCACTCTGGATTATAAATAGTGCTATATATTTACATACCGTCATATACACGATTTAGCAAAATCTCTGATAGATTTTATACCATGGTAATGATCAGTGGCGGCTGGTGGTGATTATTTTTAGGGGGGCTTTTTTTTTTTTCTTCGCGGGGGGCAGTATCAAGATGCATGTTGACTAAATTCAAGCATTAAAGAGAAAACAGTGTCTTCACTTTTATCTTTTTACACATTCATTTCCCACATATATTTGAATGAGGAAAGGAAAAACTAAAGAAAACAGCAACAACAGACTAGCATGTTGACTACTTGAACATACATTTTGCTCTCCTTTCTTTCTGGCCAGCAAATTTCTCAATGACTCTCTGATTAAAGTCAGTCATCTCATTAGTGTCATGACGTTTGCATTGTTCGGTTAGATATTTAAGGTCTCTTACCCCCGTTGTTGTCCACAAAACTTCAGTACCGACACTTAGAAATAAAAGACAGGGAAAGCAATAAAGGGCATTGCTAACAACACATCCAGCCAGCCATCTACGTTTCTCATAACAAGCGCGTGAAGCTCCGAGTGCAGCTGCGTCCTGTCACTGGCCTGCTGCTGGATTTGTAAATCGCATTGGTCCGGTTTGGGATCCTTAATCCTTTTTTTTTCTTCCAATAGACGCCTTGTGAAAAAATGTGGTTTAACTGCTGCCATCTCTACGGAACTGATCATCCTAACAAGGTTTTGGCGAAGTCGGAGTGACGATGTCGCCCGCGCACTTTCGCTTTAGTGGCCAAGAGCGGAAAGTTGAATGACAGGTGACGAGAACCAATCAGATTGGATAAAATAACACGCATCCAATTCTGATTCGCCAGGGACCTGCGTCCGGAGGAGGATCTTTAAGAAACCAATTAGAGACCAGCTTCAGGTCACATGCTGCCCGTAGATTTTTGGACTCAGATAGACATCCATTTGTCTGGCGTCCCTCGCACATGAAACCGCATGAAACATATTGAAGAACATATAAAATAGTTAACCCATCAAAGCCAGTTTTTATTCAATGCTGAGGCTCTTACTAACAGCCGGCACGTCGTATGAGTAAACTATTTTATTTTTATTTCACTTTTATATCATTTTTGTATACATGTATATTTCTGGAATTTTGATGGGGGCGGCGCCCCAGCGCCCTCTACTGACCAGCCGCCACTGGTAATGATATATATCGTCATACCGCCCAGCCTTAATTGCAGCAGCCCCAAATATAAACAAATTAACTTTTCAACATGAGTGGAGGTCAAGAGCCAGAGAGGTTGTGGGTAAAGCGACTGTACCTGCATCAACATCATTGGGCCAGCCGCTGGGCTGGGATGCTCCTGGGGCAGGAGAACGTCCCGAATAGAAGACATCATCCACCGGGCTCTCCATCTCACTGTCATCAATGGATTTACGCTTGTTGGAGCTGAACAAGAAAAGAAAGAGAGAAGGTAAGGGGGGGATTTTATATAATTTCAATATCAAAATCATTTCCTTTCATGACTGGTCTCAAAAATGGGACTGTTTTAATTACAAATAATTTTACAATAGAAAAATATGTACATTTAAACATTACAGCCCACCCAAAATCATCAGAAATGTAAGATGATCACGTTATCTTAGCAGAATGAGACATTAGATGAGCAAAGACAGTATAGAGTTAGACAGCAGAGCTTGAAGTGAATCAGACCACAGGAAGTGTGGAGTACCTCCGCGGGAGACTGGCATACAACTCCATCTCAGTCCTGCAGCGTTTGAAACATGACGGCGAGACGAGAGAGAAGGGACAGGAGAAGAGAAAGGTAAAGAGACAACAATGACAGCAATCAAGCAGACAAAGGTGAGAACAGCAGAGAAAAGGGTAGACAGATAGACAAATATATATATATATGAACGAAGAGGAAAGCAAGAACGCGTGAGTGCTACCAGCATGCATTAAAGATAATAAACCAGACACAGGTCAATTTGTAAAGATGTTTTAAGACATGCAAGAGTTTAATAGTATAGAGTCAGAAATGAACCAGGGCTTACATATTAAAATTTGTGCTCTATAATTTTGCAGTTTATTAATGCATAACATCTGATGTAATTCTATTCTGGCCTAAAGTTAATTTGAATTATTTATATTTAAATTGATTTTAAATGTGTATGTATTTTATTAAAGTATTTAATGAATCATATTTTACACAAATGTGTGAAAGTTTAAATATACATTTAAAAAAAAGGAAAATGACATTCAGGGAACTAATATTGTTGGAAGGGGTCCATGGGAAAAAAACATTTAAATAAATAAATACATTTTTACAAAAATAAATAAAATTAAAAAAAATTTACATGATTACCATTTTATTTTGCTTTCTAAAGATTGATCAGAAAACATGACATTGGTTTTTTTTTTAAATAAAATTTTATCTTACACAAAACTTTTGTTTTTAAAAATGTTTTTAACTTTTACATTTTAGCATGGTGGTCTCTTGCAAGGAACCCCCTTTTATTTGGCACCCAAAAATTGAAAACACCTGGGATAGGAAAATGTGTGTGTACCTGGTCGATGGCGTGGACGTAATGGAGCGGCGACCCAGGTTGATGTTGTAATATCCTGGACTGTCAAGGTCGGCCAGAGAGAAGTTGGGTCCTGTTGCTGTGGCAACTGGTGCTGAATTACATGCAGACAGAGTAAATCAAGTAAATGAATCCCATCATCCATCATTGTTGCTTCATGACATGCTTCTCCAGTCTATACAAACCTTGTCAGTAAATACGACATTTACAATGTTACAAAATAATTATTTTTCCAAATAAATTCATTTGAACTTTCTATTTGCCAAAGAATCCTGTAAAAATCTATCATGGTTTCCACAGAAATATGAAAACAGTGTTTTCAACATTGATAATAATCATAAATGTTTCTTGAGCATCAAATCATCATATCAGAATGATTTCTGAATGACACTGAAGACTGGAGTAATGATGCTGAAAATTCAGCTTTGATCACAAGAAAACGTTAGATTTTAATATAACCTAACAAAAATTTTTTAAAAATCTTACTTAAAAAAACATCTAATTTATTTCTGTGATGTATGAATGCATATTTTATTTTAAGTTTTAGTTTATTGGTATGTTACTGTTGAAAATAAAAATGATTTTAAGGAATGATTTGCCGGCTGCTGATCAAAAAGCCCCTGCTCATGTGACTTACTCTGTGACACACGGACCAGCTCCGCCACGTTCCACACGCCTGACGTCACAAAGCAGTCCTGGAAACTCAAGTGACCTGAAAAGAGAAAGAGAAAGAGAAAGAGAAAGAGAGAGAGAGAGAGAGAGAGAGAGAGAGAGAGAGAGAGAGAGAGAGAGAGAGAGAGAGAGAGAGAAATGAAAACACACTCCAGCAACAAATTACACTGGAAAAAAAACCCATATTTACTCATCTGCACCTGTCAAACACACGCACGCACAAAATAAACATGGCTCAATTGTCATAAAAAGGCCGGGAGCATATAATTACAGTCATCGGCTGGCACATGTTCTCCATCTCGAAGAAATAACAGGCTACCCCGTACTTATGGTTAAACTCCAACCCAGCGCTCCCATCTCAGCTAAAATGTAATGAGGACACTAAAAAAGCTTTATGTCACACTTAAGAGTGGGTGTTCAGCTGAAGTGTGTGTGTGAGAAGCTGCATACAAATATACAAACGTATTTGCTTTCGCTGTGCATATGGGATTTCAATATGTACTTTTGTGTGTGTGGGCAAAACGGGTGAATGAGCCATGCTTCCACACCCATCTGTAGTGCTGGCTGAGGTCAGCGTGTGCGTGTGTGTGTGTATGTGTGTGTGCCGGTTAACCGCAGTGAGGTCGGCGCATGAGCTCAGTGTCGCCCGCGCCACAGCCATGTGGTTCCCATCAGCCAATCACGGAGTGATTTATGAGCGTATCACCATTCACCGTCACAGCCGACGTAGCAACACTTTACTATAATAAACTCAGATGGAAATCGCTTCTGCACACTCGTGAAGCGAGTGAAAGTCATGCCGTACATGTGACTATACCAGCGTAAATAAACCGGCGTACAGTATCAATCGCCCAGTATTTGCAGGTCTAGGGAGAGCGGCTCACCCACAGATCCATCTGTTGACTGGCTGGCGGAGTGGAAAATGGTGGCTGACACATTGATTGGCGTAGGGCGTCATCATGCCGTTTCAACCAGAGCTTTAGAAGATTTGAGCAGACTGCTTCTTAAACAATCAGGTTTCTTCAATAGGTTTTTTTTTTGTTGCAGAATTTTATGTTCAGCAAAGAAAGAACCCTCTCTAGAAGAACCTTTTTTTGGGTGAATGATTTAGGGGTTTTACCGCACTGTCATAAAAGAACCTTTTTTTTTTTTTTTTGTGTATAGAACATTTTAATTATCTAAAGAACCTTTTCTACTACAAATAACTATAATCAGAGGTGGACAGTAACTAAGTACATTTACTTGAGTACTGTACTTAAGTACACTTTACATGTATCTGTACTTTACTTGAGTATTATTTTTTGGGGGAAACTTTGACTTTAACTTCACTATATTTGAAAGACAAATATCGTACTTTTTACTCCACTACATTTCTATCAAGGTACTCGAAGACGAAAGTCGTTTCTGTAGCAGCTTTGAAAGTCAGTGGAAGATTTTTTTTTTTTGCAGACAGCCTATCAGTAATCACTCTTGTATAGGGTCATGTGAAGTCTCCCAACATTTTTTGAACACTGATCAGTTTATAGCAAAATGGAAGAAGGCGGTTCCTCTGCGCAGTGAGTGCACCCATGGCCATACTTAAAAAGTACGTTTCTGTTTTCTGAAAAGATTAAAGATTAGTTTAGTTGGCATACACCTGATGAATGTCTCATAAAATGTTCAAAAATGTAAACGTCTGGGAGAAAGAGAAGAGTAAACAGTTGCGAGAACATCAGATGTGTATCAGAGTGTAGGGTCCGTGCATTCAGCCTTAAAGTGACAGCAGCTTTGTAACGAGCTTTGTAACTTTTATACAAGTATTTAAATTAGTTTAAGGTAGTCGTATGCTAGCATGTCGGATGGAGCATCACTGACTGGCTTAAACCACCATGGTGGCATAGAGTGCTTTTATACAACAATTTAAAAATAAAAATAATGCATTGACATAAAAAAATTAACTTTACTTTTGATACTTAAGTACTTGTAAAAACAAATACTTCTGTACTTTTCCTCAAGTAAAAATCTGTTTTTACAATTTTCACTTGTAACGGAGTAATATTTGACCAGTAGTACTTTTACTCAAGTACTAGAGTTGTGTACTTTGTCCACCTCAGACTATAATTAGGGTCTTTATCTGCATTATGGTTCCATGTAGAACCTTATATTCTTTGCAGAAAGAACCTTTGTGGTTCTACATGGAACCACAGTGTCAATAAAAATCCTTTATTTTTCAGAGTGTAAGTATCTTAAGTTAACTTTATGGTTCTTTGTAAATTCCAAAAAAAGTTCTTGATGTTTCATTATAGGTTCTTCACATTAGTGTTTTTAGTTTCTGGGAACTTTAAAGCACAAGTACCTAGATGATTTTCTAAAGAACTAGGTAATAAAAAGTTCTTTGTGGAGTTCTTAGAGGAAAAGTACATCTAAAATAAAATAAAATCAGTATTTACTCACATTTGTCTTCTTTGAAACACAAAGTTGAGCAAATTGGGGAAGTTTAGCAGAACGTTGACACTACCTTTATGGATGTGGGCAGTAAGAACCTTCTACCTAACAACATCTTTTGTGTTCCACAGAATAAAGTCACGAGTTTGGAAAGACATTAGGAGTCTTAAAAATAAAGGTTCTTTATTTCCATTATGGCTCCACGAAGAACCTTTAGCTAGGAACACACCAAACCGACGCCGAACAAACTAGTGGCAATGAAAGCAGACTGCAGAGTTGGCTCACGTCGGCAGCGTATGGGTCCAAAGTTGCCCTGACACACCAAGCAGTCGCTCGACATCTGGCGGCCAAGTAGCACGTCCGTTCTGCGCCTGCGTAAGAGGAAATAGCTTTCCGTACCAGCTGGTGGCAGTATCTGTTTTCGTTATTCAAAGCGGGAAACCGGAAGAGCTACCCTGTATATCCCATATAAACAAAGCGCACCTCAATCTCGCTCACCACAGACGGCCACTTCTGTTTTTTTTTTTTCTCGTGCACTGGTTCTCTAGCAGAACATCCAATCAGAACGATCAGATGGCCTGACTGACCGACAAGCACGGACGCAAAAATAGCCAACGAGGAACGTCAGCCGACGGTGTGTAACACACAGAGAAAACTTAGTTGGCCGACGCACGAAAACTACACGACGGCCGACCATCGGCTTGGTGTGTTCCAGGCTTTTGGAGAAAAGGTTCTTTGCAGTGGAAAAAGGTTGTTTAGATGATTAAAATCACTACAAAAATGCATTGTAAAAAAATAAGAAGTTGAGAAAACTCATAAACTTGAGGACTTTGAGCATACTTATGGGAAATTTGTTTGTATCAACGTAATTAAATTTGGTCTGCGGTTTCAACCAACATAATATAATAAGTTCCAAGGATCCAAGTTCATTAAGTTTGCATTTAAGCAAAGCAGAGTTTGTCTAACTTGTGTTTCAGTTTGTTTAACAAGGAGTTACTTCTATACAACAAAATATAATCAAAAACACTACAACAAGAGCTAAAACAGCATTTAATTCTAAATAACAAATATATTTTATCATCATATAGTTCAATTAACCTATAAAATACATTTATCTGAAAAAATTCAGTGTGGTTCTTTCAAGAATTATTCACGTAACGGGTCTTGTGGGAACCAAGAACCCCTTTTTTGGTTCTTCCAGGCACCTTTATGTAAGGTTTTAATTAAATGAAGACTTTAATATCTGGGTTGTATGGCATTAGACTGTGAAATCCTTTTGGAACCGTTAGCAGTCCTTTAGCAGTGTGTAGATGTTAAGAGTGTGTGCGTGTGTTTGTGCATGACACACCATTGGGCGGAGGCTTGATGTCTGCTTCTCCTTGTTGGTTGGAGTTATCCGATTGTCCAGATTCTGCAAAGCCGACAGAAAGAAAGAGAGAGAGAGAAAGAAAGGAGGGGAAAAAAAGAGGAGAGCAGATTAAACATGGGACGTCTGGGTTCAGTCCAAAGGTGCCTGAATCAATTAGCAGATGTAGAACATTCAGAATATTCTCTGCCAGAACATATTCAATGTAGCGCTGAGGCGACACAGCTGGAAATGAGACATGCAAAATGTGCTCCGGTTCTGGATCATTTACACGATATTCAGTCAAAATTGGGAACTTTATACAGGAAATCTGATGTCCTGTCTTGTTGTTAATTTGACTTATACACTATTGTTCAAAAGTTGGTGGTCGGTACATTTTAAAAAAATGTTTTCGAAAGTCTGTTCTGCTCACCAAGGCTGCATTTATTTGATCAAAGTATGCAGTAAAAACAGTAATATTGCGAAATATTATTATTACAATTCAAATTACTTTTCTATTTGAATGTACTTTAAAAAGTAATTTATTTCTGTGATCAAAGCTGAATTACTCCAGTCTTCAGTGTCACATGATCCTTCAGAAATCATTCTCATATGATGATTTGATGCTCAAGAAACATTTATGATTACTACTATTATCAATATTGAAAACAGTTGTGCTGCTTAATATTTTTGTGCATTTTTTTCAGCAATTAAAAAAACAGTGACATTTTCTTTTGCAACATTATAAATGTGTTTTCTGTCACTTTTGATCAATTTAATGTTTCATTTCTTTAAAAAAATCTTTCTGACACCAAACTTTTGAACAGTAGAGTAGGTTTGTCAACACACATTACCAGTGTTGGGGTAATGCATTACAAGTAACTTGAGTTACATAATCAGATCAAGTAACTAGTAAAGTAACGGATTACTTTTTTTTTTAAATTTACAACAAAATATCTGAGTTACTTTTTCAAAAAAGTAACGCAAGTTACTTTTTCACATTTATTTGACTGACAGCTCTCCTGTCCCCATGTTGAGAAAAATCGAGAGTAACTAAGTGCAGAGGCGTTGTGTGTAAACATGATGGTTATTGTAGTTCATTTCAATTTTGGTATGAAGAGGTCTTTACATTTGCACAAAAATATAACTTTTGTGTTATAAAAAAACAAAAAAACAAGCCCAGTCCAGGTGAGAAAAAGCAACGCAAAAGTAACGTAACACATTACTTTTCTTAAACAGTAAATAACTCAAATATTTACTATTTAAGGGAGTAACGCTACATTATAATGCATAACTTTTCAAAGTAACTTTCCCCAACACTGCATTTTACCATTACTATTGCTCATTCTTTGGGTTGCTTAGTAAACTATAAAAAGTATTAAATCTGCAATACAGACTTGAATAATACCTCAAATGACTTGGATTTCAGAATAAAAATCTGCCTAGGTGAATAAATAAAGATTATATTCTATTATTTTAATATAACAATATCAAAATCAAGACATAAAACCACAAAACAGTCTTTCGATCATGAAACAAAAGCCCGGCAACACAGACCCCGGGAGTGTTAAAAAAAAACACTTCTGGACTTGGTCAGTTGGGTCCACAGTTGTTGTTGTTGTTTAGTCTTCTAGCAAGTAACAACAAGCGACAGACACCATTGTACATTTTAGGCTTGAAGTTGCGCTAGTAATCTGAAATCTATAAATCTGCAAAATATACATCCGAGAGTAGCCTGGCCGGTGAAACCCAACTCTGCCTTATAGCTCATAAGATGTAGACAAAGGCTGGTGTGCCGCCATCGAGTTGTTTGGACAATGTCTCCGAAGGCTTTATATCTTAGAAAGTATAGTGATCTTGGAGAGAGACCAGACCCCTGCGGCTGTTTGAATTGGCCAAGACTCACTAACCCCTTTTTTCCTATATGCACTGCGGTTTTGCTAACTATAGACCTTCAGAAGGATGTCACTTGGTTACTTTGGCCTTTTTGTGTGTCTGCTGAGTATTGATATGCGTCACCTTTTCAGCCAATCATACTTATGTTATTAAGTGTTTTTAGCATGTTTGCTAGTTGCTAGGGGTGCTCACTTACTAGCCCAAGTCAAACAGCCCGCCCTCTATGATATTCTACTCTCAAGATATGGCTTGAATTTGTTCAAAGTATGAGACATAGCAGTAGTGGTGTTTAGCCTTAGCATGCACCACTAATTACGTGCATCAACAGAATGTGGTTTAAAAAAACATCACTATACGTTTTGAAGGAAAAAACAAACACGTCAGCCACCTCTTTTCTTCTTTTCTCTCTCTTGCACCCCCTCGTTCGCTTGCTGCTGTTGTTGTATGGAATCCTGGCAGCCATCTTAGCGCTTGGCAGCCATCTTAGCATTGGCGGTACCAGAGCATTCCAGCTAGCTTACAAAAGCACCCACACACAGACACACTCCTCTCACAGAGAGAAAACCTCTCATCCAACATGCTATACGCTAAAAGCCTCGCAAATTAAGGTTATTTTCAGCTACTTGTGCTAAATGCTAATTGACGGGGAAAATATCGACTGCTTTTTGTTTGCAGAAGCTGATACTGTGAGCTGATACATCAATAAAGTTGCTTTGGTCGACTCAATTGAATGTAAAGCACTTAAATTAACTCATCCAATCTCATTTTAAATGTTATATATTATACTTCTTACAAAAACTACTATGGTGGTACCATACAGTAGTCTTTCACCTGAGTCCGACTTAAAATAAAAAATAAAAAACCTCCCAAATATCTGTAAAATAAATAAATAATAATATTAAATAATAATAATAATAATAGAACAATAAACAAACAAATAAATAAAACCAAACCTCCAACCATTATTACCATAATGTCATTCCGACAAAGAAATTGTATCATTTAAATATTATTATACTTTTTTCCCTCATATTTTGAATTTGTTTTTATTTTTTTTATTTAGTTTTCAAAATGGAAAATTAAAATAAAAAAAGTCATATTGCCATGCCGACTAGCAGAAATGAAGCATTTGTTTAATATTTAATTTAATTTAAAGTGCTATATAAGTGCTGCAATCTGTCAGCCATGTGCAGGCCGGTAATTATCAAATTTCACTGCATTCAATATTGTAAAGTTGACTCTAATCAGAATCAGAATCTAATCAGGCTGTGTCTGAAATCGTCCCCTATACTCTTTTAAATAGTCCTTTGTAGTGGTGTTCGAAACCATATTGGACGTTATCGAGTGCACTCATTCAATCCCATAATGCACCACAATAATAAGTGTACAACTGATGTCTCAATCAGCTCCCTAGTTCAGTAGTCGGGGCACTGATCAGGGAGTCAGCCCATTGACTTATGTACTAGAATACTGACTAGTAATGAACTAGGGAGCTGATTGAGACGCACCCGTACAATCAACGGCTAGATACCCATCATGCACTGTGAGGGTTGTAGCAAATGAAGTCCCGCGTCTGAACAGAAGATGGCGTCCACAGCTGAATCCATCCATCCATTTTCCAAACCGATGGTCCAATGTGGCTACAGGTATAAATTCATTTTTAAATGGTTTAGTTAAAGTTTATACAGGCTTGTTTCCATGGCAGAGTTCAAGATGAATCTTTTCATCTTACTACTGGAGCTTCCAGTTTGCTAAGTGTCAAATGATTATTAAACAACAAGCATAAACTATGCAGAAGCGGCGCACTCAGTGTCCGAATTCGCTCACTCAAGTGGAATATATTAGTGCACTCTAAAAAAATAAATGGTGCTATATGGCACTAAAAGTGGTTCTAGGCTCGTAATCATAGGGGGACCACTTTTGGTGCAATATAGCACCATATCTTAACAGGTTCTGTATATGGTAGTGGTGCTATATAGCACCTCAGTCATCCCAAAGAACCACTGAAGAACCACTGAAGAACCTTCGAAGCACCAAGATTTGGTGCTATACAGCACTTAAAGTGGTTCCCCTATGAGCCAAAGAACCACTTGTATTGCTATATAGTGTGTAGTAATGTAGGGAATAATAAATGAGGTTATAGTGGAACACATTTCGAACACAGAACCAATGGATTCTGTGAATTCAGAACAGCTATAATCCATATTGATTAGCGCCCTCTGGTGGTGTGGATGTATGAGCGCAGCTTAAGAAGATGTCTCGGATGACCTCCAATCCAATTACATGGCACATTAGTGAAGCTCACTATGACGAACTGGACGCAAGTGAATGAGAGAGGCCGCGCTATTGGGCACAGACAAAGCGTGGATGAGCAGGGGGCCAGATCATCAAAACTCAAACACACAAAAGAGAGACTGTCCATTATTAGAGCACAGACTCCAGCCTATGGAGTCCAATCAAAACTGTTATCAGCATGCAACCACACACACACACACGCTACTGCATCCAACAATGTTCAAGCTAATCCTTATCTTCCCAGCACACACAGTCAAAGGACCCCTGAACACACCATGCCAAAGATACTGTGCGACACACACACACACATTGGCAATGGGTTTTTAACATTACAAAAGTGCCTTTACAATGGTAAAACACTTCTTCAGTAAGTAATGTTTGACAGGGTATTTAAAACTATTACCATCCCTAAACACCAAGTGTTGATTATTCACACACCCATTTCTTAAAAGACAACGTCTAATTGATTAATTTAGCATGCACATATTCATAAATGACTGCGCTTGTGAGAGCAAAGGCATATTTGTTATAAAAAAATAAAAATTCACCATTTGTGTTTGCTCTGCCCTTTGTAGAGGTAAACTGAATGGTCTTGACCCTATAGGATCTCCAAAAAGTTTCTGCTAAGGAACTAAACAAACCCCAAACCCTGAATATTCAACTTTGACCCGTAACTCGTCGTGTGCTTCACTAAGTGATGAGATGTATTAGTTTTATGATGGGCTAACCACTCAATAATCATTCAAAACACCAAAGCAACTACACTAAAAATCTACATGGCATCTCAGTTAGCGCTTCCCTACTATATGCATTTGTTTATTGAATATTAAAACTAGTATTAAAAGTATTAATAAAACTACTAGCAAATATATTTTTTAAAGTACCACAAAATGTGTTGCTTCATGAGGGTTTTATAGTTCAACGTAACTCCTACCAACAACTCTAAAACAATCTGCGAAAATGAAATCAACCAGAAAAAAAAGTTGCTTTAGAGGCAGAAAGATGTAAAATATAAACTTTTGCAACAAACATTTACAACAAATATTTACTGCCCCACAGGAACTGATACACTACCATACAAAAGTTTGGGGCCAGTAAGATTTTTTTCTTTAAATGTAAGATTATATAATATATACACATACATATATATATACACACACACACACACACACACACACGTCAGTAAAGACATTTATAATGTTACAAAGATTTATATTTCAAACAAATGCTGTTATTTTCTATTAATCAAAGGATCTTGAAAAATATATATCACAGTTTCCACAAAAAATATTGAGCAGCACAACTGTTTTCAACGGTTAATATAATAATGAAGGTTTCTTGAGCATCAATTCATCAAGGATCATGTGACTCTGAAGACTGGAGTAATGATGCTGAAAATGAGCAGAAAGGACAAAAAAAAAAAAAAAAAATTCTTAATGACCCTAAACTTTTGAACACAAGAAGTCCAGGAACGTAAAATAAGAAAGTAAAAGGGTCAATTTTGAGGGTTAACTTTAATGAAAATGGTCCAAATTTATCTTTACCCTAAAGAGAAAACATTACTTCTCTCTCTCTCTCTCTCTCTCTCTCTCTCTCTCTCTCTCTCTCTCTCTCTGTGTGTGTGTGTGTGTGTGTGTGTTTTAGTTGGAGAGGCATGTTAGATCCCCTGGATTCAAACGTCACGGCTTATGATGACAAATACATGGAAAATGTATACCGCATGAAAATGTGCAATGCATTTCCCTGAAAAAAAAAACACACAAAAAACCAATGCACGCCTCCACACCTTAGGTACACAGACACAGGCACACACACACACACACACACACACACACACACACACACACACACAACGGTGCTGAATGAAGAGGCAGCACAGCTTTTCCAATTGGGTTTTGCTTAAGAGGTTTATCGGTATGTTGCTAAACATTCTGACCTTTTTTTTAATCCGTAATGCGCTTAAAATGTTCCAAACCCTCCTAATCCCCACGGCGATCCCACACAGATGTTCTCTGAGCTCTTTTATTGGACTTTATTTGAGTATTTGCCCCCCTCCACTGGCACTTATTTATTCATTTCCTATCTTATGAAAGCACACTCCATCCTGTGCCCGCGCCCCCTCAGCCCTGTGTTTCCCAGCAGCCCCTGCAGCGAATGAAATCAGGCAGCTTGCGCTTTTAAAGGGGGTCTATACCTGCTCCGGACCCCCCCGGCCATGCATGTTTCTAGATTAATATGTATGTGAGCGCTCACGGGGAGCGGATATGAAATGGGAACGTGTAAAAGTGGCAGGTGTGTTTGGAGTTCGCATGTAAGTGTGTGCGCATATGCACAAGGGTATTACGGTGAGAAACTGGGCATGGATTTGTGTTTCCTCTGGCACGTATGTCTGTGAGCGTGTATGTGCATTTGTATGCGTTGCCGATGCGATCGCTGGCCACACATATTGCATATTGAACATCATTTACATGATGGCAGTATATGTTTATGTTAGAGGATAATTTAAAGGGGTAGTACACCCAAAAATGAAAATTTGGTCATTGTTTACTCGCCCTCATGTGATTCCAAAACCCACATGACTTTCTTTTGAGGACCTTAAAAGGAGATGTTTGGTAGAGCATTCACGCTGCACTTTCCATACACTGGAAGTAAATGTGTTCAGATGTCATCTATATAAAGTCTTTTGAAACCTTATTTTTGACATGAGCCATATGGACAATTTTTTGTCGTCGCTTTAATTTTTGGAGCTTGACAGCTGGTCACCACTCACTTCCATTGTAAAGAAAACAGCCATAACAATCTTGTTTCTGAATGACTTCATGTTTTCCATCTATCTTAGTGTTTTTTGTTTGTTTGTTTACTTTGTGTTATCTTATTACAGCCTAAGAAAATCTTAATTTTAGCTTTGGTATATAATAATAATAAAAAAAACCTGATACAAACTTCTTCAGTGTTGCAGATTAACTAATTAAAAACACCATGTTATTAGTATTTGTTAATATTTTGAACAAGTTAAAAAAAAATATTTTTAATAAATAAATACATCTATCAGTGCAGTATTATTGGAAGTAGAAAAAAACTAAACTTAATATAAACTAAATATATTCCAAATATTAATTTGTATCATTTTATTAAGTCATTAGTATATAATATACCAATTTAAACTAGTATAAAATGTCTCTTTATATATGAAAATATGTATTTATTTTCATTTTCATAGTAATTTTGTTATGTGATTGTCATTTTTTATTAGTTTTGGTTACGTATGATATTTCTATTCAGCCATATTTTATTATTTTTATTTTATTTTTCATGTCCGTATAGTAGTTCAACTTATTTTATGTCACAACATTTCAACATTCATTAAAATGTTTAACTTTATCTAATATGTATTCTTTAATTTATTTCAGCTTAATTTCAATTATCTTTTTTTTTTTTTTTTTAAGTTTTGGTTTTCGTTAACAATAACGAGACTGGTTTGGACCAACATGAGGGTGAGTGAATGAAGTTTTGATTTTTTTATTTCCGGGTGAACTGTTCCTTTAAGACCCTTGCGCGTGTTGTGTTTACAGACACACAAATGTAGATTCTCTACGTTTCTGTTTACGCATGTGTGTGTGTGTGTGTGTTTGTCTGGTCTGGGTCATGCCAAAGAGGAGCAGGTGTGTAGGGATCTGCCCCTGCATCGCCCGCTGCCCATCTGTGTGCCCGTCTGTGCCCGCTTCGTGCCAACTACACACCCGGCGCACAGAAAGGCGGTGAGAACCAGAGCAGGGAGGGGGAATAGAGATGTTCGCAACAGCAGCTTTACCGCAAAAGAAGCGTGGACACACGGTATGGCTGAGAACTGAAAAACTGGATATGAAAAAAAAAATAACAGGAGAAAAAGAGGGAGAAAAACAGAGCGAGAGAAAGTTGGCGTGCCGCCCATCTCTTTCATGTTCTGTCCTCTTCTCGTCTGATTAGAGAGATGTAACCAAGCAGCTGGCACGGATAGACACAGTCTGCCGCTCTCAGAGGATAACGGCCAACATCTAATCTATACATTTACTATGTACACACATCAAAGACACACACACACACACTCACACACACACCTTATCATAATCTAATCCATTTACTATCCATGCAGAACTGAGCCTAAAGGAGAGTGATAACACACACAGACATATCTCTGTGGGTGTTTGTGCGCTGTGATTTCAGTGCTGTTGCTCCAGTTTAGCATCTAAAACTTCCATCTGTATTTACATTGATGCAAACGCTGCCACTTATGGATACAGCACACATTAGCGTGAGTGAATGTAATGTCTGGGGTGAAAGTATTATCACAAGAGGTGTTTCTGATCAAATCCGAGTGTGGATGGGTGTAGTAACTCTCAGTGGCCACTAGGGAGCGAAGGACACAGGGAAAGAGGGTTTGCTGACCTCAGGAAGGTAAATGTTGGCCTGAAATAAACTTACTTTTATTAAAACATGTGGTCACACTGAAATGGCCTAGGCGGTGAGCTAGGGAAAAAAAAAAACAGATGACATGCTACTCCTCACAGGGGATTTAAACAACTTTCTATAATGTTTGCTTTCTTTTGAACTCCAAAAATATACTACAGTTCAAAAGAATTGTCTGTTCTGCTCACCAAGGCTGCATTTATTTGATCAAATACAGTAAAACAAAAATATTATTGTGAAATATTATTACAATTTAAAATAACTGTTTTCTATGTGAGTATATTTTAAAGTGTAATTTATTCCTGTGATCAAAGCTGAATTTTCAGCATAATTACTCCAGTCTTCAGTGTCACATGATCCTTCAGAAATCATTATGATATAAACATTTCTGTGGAAACCATGATATATGTTTTTCCAGAATTGATGAAAAGCTCAAAAGAACAGCATTTATTTGACATAGAAATCTTTTGTAATATTAAAAATGTCTTTACGGTCACTTTTTTCAAAAACAAAAATCTTACCCACCCCAAACTTTTGAACGGTAATGTACAGTATGTCCAAATGTTTAATGCAGGCATTTGTATTCATATAACAGATTATTGCTAAACACATGATTGGAGATTTCAATGAATTATACATCAAAGTTTTATACTTGGAGTTAGGAGTTTGTTCAGATCACGAACACTAAGTATAACCCTAATTATAGTGATTCTTTCCTTAGCAGCACACACCACTAATAAATGATAAATGATAAGTATGTCTGTGCTGTTTGGAAGAGTGTTTTTATGCGAGAGATTCATAATCATAGAAAAACGGTTTCAGAAACTACAAATCAGGCACAACGTGAAATAATGGGGTTCTGGGATGATTGTTTACAGGATGAAGTATGTGAAGTATGCTAACAAGTCAGCTTGTATATCAGAGTATAAAAGATGTGAGGATGATACGAGCGTGTGTGCGTGGATCATGTGAGGCCGGTTTTGCCAAAGAGAGATTGAAACCGAGAGAGAAAGAGACAGACAGGGAGAGAGACGTGGCTGAGCTGTGGGAACGTCGGATCTTGCCAAGAAAGTGGAGCAGAGGGAGTGTAGAAGGAAGAGCGAAAGAGAGACGTGTTGGCTGAGATCAGAGAGAGTTGGTCTGTTCTTGCATGATGGAGTGAACACAACAGAGCAAGAGCGGGGCTACGACCACAATATAGCACGCGCCATCACACCCTGACCTTATGTGTGCGTGTCTTTAGTTGTTTCTCTATGGCTCACACAGGGGATTGTGGGATTGAAAGTGAGCGAAGAGAGCAGCGAGAGCGTCTAAAACCTTAGACAAAAAGAGCAAACACTGTGAGGCGTACGCAGTGACTTTGTTTTATTTATACATGTATATATAGATCAAACTTTGTGTGGCCTTCAGATTAGCTCAAGAACAGTGTGTAGAGAGCTTCATGGAATGGGTTTCCATGGCCGAGCAGCTCATCCAAGTCTTACATCACCAAGTGCAATGCAAAGCGTGGGATGCAGTGGGGTAAAGCATGCCGCCACTGGACTCTAGAGCAGTGGAGACGTGTTCTCTGGAGTGACCAATCATGCTTCTCTGTCTGGCAATCCGATGGACGAGTCTGGGTTTGGCGGTTGCCAGGAGAACGGTACTTGCCTGAATGCATTGTGCCAAGTGTAAAGTTTGGTGGAGGGGGGATTATGGTGCAGGGTTGTTTTTCAGGGGTTGGGCTTGACCCCTTAGTTCCAGTGAAAGGAACTCTTAATGCTTCAGCATACCAAGACATTTTGGAAAATGTCATGCTCCCAACTTTGTGGGAACAGTTTGTGGATGGCCCCTTCCTGCTCGAACATGAGCGCGCACCAGTGCACAAAGCAAGGTCCATAAAGACATGGATGAGTGAGTTTGGTGTGGAGGAACTTGACTGGCCTGCACAGAGTCCAGACCTCATCCCGACTGAACACCTTTGGGATGAATTAGAGCAGAGACTGCGAGCCTTCTCAGTGCCTGACCTCACAAATGTGCTTCTAGAAGAATGGTCAAAAATTCCCCTAAACACACTCCTAAACCTTGTAGAAAGCCTTCCAAGAAGAGCTGAAGCTGTTATAGATGCAAAAGGGTGGGCCAACTCCATATTAAACCCTACGGATTAAGAATGGGATGTCATTAATGTTCATGTGCATGTAAAGGCAGGCGTCCCAAAACCAATAATTCTACTGATGTCTCTATGAAATTGATTTTTTCCCCCTCAATTTTATCCATTAATTATATGCATTAAGCATTTCAGTAGAATTGAAACATTTCAATTTCAACATTTGTTAGGCTTTTAAAAAAAACATTTAATTTAAGTGTGAATTTTAATGTGAACTTTACCTGCCTTTCAATATATCAGGGCTCATTTTTTTCTATTGGCCCAGTCAGACAAGTTGAGCGTAGGACAAGATTTTTTACTTGCCCTGTCAAAATGCACAAAAAGTTATTGTTTTTGACCCATGTAACCTTGTACAGTGCTTTAATTTTCAGGTAGGTTTTAACAGGTAGGATATATACAGAAATTGAATAACGTTATCAGACTTCACAGTCTTTGCATAAATTATAATTTAATATAGATTAGTCCTTATTAAAGCTACAAAAGTGATTCAGTCAAGAGCAGAGAGTGATGTCTTTTGTTCTTTGATTAACATGACAGACAGCAGCAGGTTTATTAGGCTGCTGTCACTTTAAGAGCTGACCCACATCCCATTTTCTCACAACTCTTTACGTTTATTTAAGTCTGAGGATACTCAACAAAACAGGCATTTTGGCATAATTGTGAGTTTTTGTCCGTTCAAGCGCTGTCTGAAGAGGCTTTCTGTGCGCACGAGTCGAAATCACACAGACAGGAGATTCACAGATGCGCGCCAGCACCTTATTGCGTTCTCTTTTGTGCAAACGCGTTAATTTTGACAGCCCAAATATAAAGCAGTAAAATAAGAAATAATGTAATTGACTATATCTTTTAATATTATTTTTATGTACAAACAAAATCCAGACAACATGACCTTCCATAACAACCACATCCAGACAACAGACATGCCCACCTTAGAAAAACTACAGACATCATGACAGATGTCTTGCGTTGACAACCGCAACTGAATTTAGAAACAAAATAATTAAATCTGAAGAGTGCTTTAGAAACGTGATAAACAAGCAGCAAATCACACTTCAAACACACATTAAGAAACACACATTGTAGTTGGTCGCTTCACATGTTAATCAGACGCTCTCTTCCTGTGTAAATGGAAGCTTTTTGACCAGAATAAGATGTAAAGTGGACCAGGCTTTATGCCTAGACTACTCTTCTCTCTCTTTGTTTCAGGGGCGTCCATCTGGTTTTCATGTGAGGTCTTCCCTCTTCGCGACACCATTACACAATGCACACACACTATAGAGTACCATTCATACAGCATTTCTCTCAAATGTCTTCCAGCGCATGCGGCATCTCAATAACAAACCAGCCCAAAAGAGAACACCACCACAAACTAAACCCGGTGCAGGGACAGTGTCGCTTCTGTTACACAACACAACTGCACAATCAAAACCATGAAATCCAGAGCAAAAGCACTCCAGCAGCTGAAAACCCTCAATGGAGAAACGGAGCAGATTTATTTGGGCTGGTAAACGCACAGATAATCACTCCAAACTGAGTGGAGGTGTTTTACGAGCGCTGTAAAACTACACAAAAACACATAAAGCAACGGCTGTTAAAGAACGCATGTGCTTATTTCAGCTAATGAGGGTCTGAATAGCAGAAAGAGACAGAGGGAGATAGTGTGAATACGGTGGGCTGTAGTATGAAGGAATAGATAATACTGTAGTTAAACTACAGTCAAGCTACCCTATTAGGCAAGTAGTTAGCGGCGCTACAAGCTACTGCACTAAAACAAGTAGCTAACTACATTAAAAGGCATTTCAAGTGGCAACTCTCTTTTGAAATACATTTCTGAGCATATTTTTGCATTCAGAGTGAGTGTTGGGGGTAACGCATTACAAGTTACAGGAGTTACATAATCAGATTACTTTTTTCAAGTAACTAGTAAAGTAACGCATTACTTTTTAATTGAACTTTTGGTTTGAAAGGGCATTTACATTTGCAAAAAATTTGACTTTTATTTGTTTTTTATTAAAAAAACAAGCACAGCCCAGGTGAGAAAGAGTAATGAGAACGCAAAAGTAATGTAATGCATTACTTTCCACAAAAAGTAACTAAGTAACACAATTGACCGTTCGCAAAAACCCGCCTCCTTTAGTTACTGTTGCTATGTCCGACAAGCCATGGCGCTCTCACACCACACACACGTTCTCACGTAGAGAAAATACACCGCGGAGCAAAGAGGACGCTGACAACACGCCGACAGAGAGGACAGAGCAAGTTACTTTTGATATGAAACAAGTCTCAACTTGCAAATGTTGTCATTTTTTTAAGAAATGTAAACAAATAAATAACGTTTTGTGGCTCTTTAAATGTGTCGTGATCGCTGTAGCGCCTCAGTTAAAGCTGCTCGTGAACCGATCATCTATTCCTTTTCGTTCATTGATAAGCATCAAATAAACATGAATGAACACTAAAATAAATGTTGTTTGAATCGCGGAAAGACGCCAGTACACACCGTTTTTCCAAGTTCAAGTCCACCGACGTTAATCTACTAACTCTCCTGAGTGCTTTGTCGGACAAAACGGCAGATTCGGCAATGTGATTGGTCAGATCGCCTGTCAATCAAACTCACGGCGAAGGGTGAATTAGTTACTTTTTTTTAAGGGAGTAATGCAATCTTGTAATGCATTACTTTAAAAAGTAACTTTCCCCAACACTGCTCAGAATAGTATTTATCTGATAATGAAGACCTCAATAAGGGTGCCAATCGGATAAATGAACGCCATAAACTACCAAAACACATAAAATAAATGAAACTACAACTAATTTACTATTAGTGTAGCTATAGGTAACTAAAATGAATAACAACGAATAAAAAATATTCTTCAGTAATTAAAAAAAAAAGCTGAAAAAAATTTAATAAAAATATTAGATGAAAAAATGACTTAAACATATTACAAAAACTGTAAATAGAAGCTAATTCTTAATATTAATATATATAATAATAGTATGTAAATAACACTGCTTTCAATTAGTTAATCTAGAGTTTTTTCTTCATACACTAAAACTAAAATTAAAATGAAATTTACAGAAATAACAGCATTTTCTGAAGCTGAAATTAAATAGCACAAAGTAAACAAAAGCTTAAATCATCTAATTTTCTAAATCATCTGCAGCCTGCGAGTCTCTGCGAGAGGAGACAGACATCCCACCTGCAGATGGCGATATAGTGTGACTATAGTTATTTCGACGACTGCGCTAAAAATGAGGAAGCAACAGAGTGTGTAAAAAAAAAAAAACATTCACCAGTTCATATGTCTGAGCATTATCTCATGATCTGATAGGGTGAACAAATAAACACGTCTAGACTTTCTATTTTCCTTAAAAGTCTTGAGTGTCAGCCAGTCCCGCGCACACACACACACACACACACACACACACACACACACACACACTTCAGTTACATTTCCCCCTATCCTAATACAGTACGATTAGCAGATACACGGCACCATGAGAAAAACACATGACCCAACAGCAGACGGACCTCTTCATGTCGCATGTAGGAATGTGAGAACGGGATATTTCCCTTGAACTCCACTGAAAATGAGTCAATCTGTGAGAAACTACACCCGAAACTAAAACGAACCCTTTAAGCGTAAAGCTTGTTGCATTTAAATTTTCTAAATAAAATGACAAGTTATGTTTACTTGACATTATGGGAGTAAAATGGGTTGTGAATGAGGGAAATAAAAAATGGTTTTGTTCCCACGAGTGGCTTTAAGGTCAATTGAGGAGATCTGCGTGTTTAAGCTTTTAGCGGCTCACCATCGATCCTACGCTCAAGCTAATAGATTTCCATCATCTATCAATCCACTCATAAAACTGAATTAACGTAATCTAATCCGGTCTCTATCGGTGCACAGTTAAGCCTGTATCTCATCTGTCTTTGGGCCTGTTGGAGACGATAAGACGTTAATGCTCTCAGCTCGTTCATCAGGACGGCACCTCCACGATAAGAGAATATTAAATCAGATCCTGTGTCAGGAGGTCATGCGTCAAACTCATCCCGGTCATAAACACCAGGTTAAATCTCTCCGTCTGTCTCACAGGAATGAGGACCGCTGGCAGTGCATGCGCTCGCTGAGAGGAAACAGAATCCGACAGGAGGAAAGGTGGAAATCGAAGAACACCTCAGACCAGACCCAGAAGATCCATCACAGTCATCCTCCCAAACACCTCTGCTCTTATCCATTTAATGATAGTGGAAAAAATCTAATTGCAATTTATGTGATCAAAATGGCGACTGTGATTTATAAAGTGGTTTGTTGGGCTACACATTTGGGCCTATCGTTTTGTGATTATATATCAATATGATTATAAATAATATTACTACTAAATAAGAATATTAAACCAAATAAGAAATATATATATATATTGTTATATTTCCCTGTATAAATAAAAGTATTTAAGAAAATGGTAATAAATGTTATTATTACTACAACATTTTCAACAAAAATATGAATATTGTAATATTTCACTGTAAAATAAATATAGTATTTAAGAAAAATATAATCAATAATAATATTAAAATAAAACAAACTGTAAAAATTGCAATGCTAATATGTATGGCGGTCTCAATTTCTTTATTTTTAAAAGTTAAACAATCTTATATTTTGGTGATAAACTGCAGGGAGCTTCTCTTTTCTTGACAAAAGCAGGTTTATAAGCGCATTTATTCCATTAAATCCCAGACTTTGTGATTTGACAATCGCATAGGACCCCCTCGAAAACATCTGTGCTTTCCTGTAGCTCAAACAGTAGAGCATGGCGCTAGCAACGCCATGGTCATGGGTTCGATTCCCAGGGAAAGCAAGAACTGACAAAATGTAAAATGTGTACCTTGAATGCAATGTAAGTCGCTTTGGATAAAAGCGTCTGCCAAATGCATAAATGTAAATGTAAATCTCAGGGGGTTAATCCTATTAATAAATTCAATATATATATCACGATTTTTATTTCAATTAATGCAGCACTAATAGGGATTGCAGCTGTTTAGCTCTACAACTATTTAAAAAGTACCTTTAAAAGGTTTGCATATGATTTGTGCGCTATATTCTGATAGCTTCACACGAGTAAAAGACGGCATTTAAGTCATTATTCAGTGAAAATCTAGTCTCTAGTCAGAGTTGCAGGAGAGTCTGAGGAACTTGGGAGCATGTCAACAGGGTGGAGAGAGACAGAGACAGAGAGAGAGAGAGAGAGAGAGAGAGAGAGAGAGAGAGAGAGAGAGAGAGAGAGAGAGAGAGAGAGAGAGAGAGAGAGGCTGAGGTATATGTTGAGACGAGGGGCTGCATCTGTTTGGCTCCCGCTCCATCAGAGTCTAGTGTTTCACACTACGCCTCTGGGATCTGCCATTCCAGCCAACGCTTTATGAAAAACAGCTTTGGAAAGAGATAGAGGGAGGAAGAGAGGCAGATATGGGAGGACAAGGGGGTGAGACTAAAACAGGAAAAGCAGAGGAGGTGTGAGGAAAGTGATGGAGAAAAAGAAAAAGTAGGTGGAGGGATGCGACAGAAAGACAGAAAAAGAAAAGCAGATGAAAATGCGGAGAGACGTGTGTGTGCGCGCGCGAGCGGAGATCTGAATGAATTAAATTAAATAAGACTGACAAGCCTTAAAAACTCAGGAGCTACACAGATCATTATAGGCCCACATGGAATCTGCGGAATTTTCCCCCATTTTCTGCACTAATTTTGAGGGAAAAGCGGTTGGAATTTTTCTCTGGGCTACAATTTTATGGAATAGAGTTTTGGAACGGAGCCGAATGTGCTACACACTTATTGCTTGCAGAAAACATGATCAAATCAGCCTAAATATTTTTAGAAATAGCATTGTTCACATGTTCAAAAGCATCTTCTGATGCGAATAAAACACTAGCTTGTCTGTTGACAGAAACTTCATTAGTGTTAGGAAGTAACGAAATGCATGTCAGCAGCACTACATTAAATTTCAATTTACAAAAACATTTATGAACCTTTTTTCCCCCAACTAGTACTAGACCTGCGCAATTTATCTTTAGTGCAACATGCGTCAACCATCTTCCCATTCATTGTGGTTTTCCACCCAAATAAAACCAATAAATAACTTGGTAGGCTATTAGGCTTTATTTTAAGGTGTCCTTTTTAAAGTGTAACTATACATGTACTACTACTTACTACATAATTAGGGTCAGGATTAGGGTTTATGGATGTAATTTATTTTACAGTACATGCACTATCAATGAACTTACCAGGAAAGTACTGAATAATATAAGGTAACTACATGGGTTATGATTAGGTTTAGGGGTAAGTACCTAGTTGTTATTACCTAGTTATTGTAATTACTACAACAAGGGCTTGGCATTAACCTTTTTGCTCCAAATGGAGCATACCATGGACAAAAACTGCCATGCTGTCACTTTAAGACCTGACACACGTATCCATTATACTGTTACACACACTCTCAGAAAAGTACAGTAGAGGTACAATTTTGTTCCTTGGGGAACTGTGGGAAACCGTATAACTGTACGTTTAAAATGTACACGATTGGTCCTTAGGGTACAATTATACCATTGTTTTCCTCTACTTAGAGCAGGGGTAGGCAAGTTCGTTCCTAGCAAGTCGCTGTCCTGCAGAGTTTAGCTCCAACCCTGAAAGACATCTGTAGAAGCTCTTATTGAGAATTAACAGAGGTTTAGATGTTGATGTTTTATTGAAAATTGTGTTTGGTTATCATTATGATGATCAGTGTTTTCTTTAGACTCTTGACTCTTGACTTTTTATGTGAGTTTGTGGCTTTTGTTACAGTGTTAACAGTTACATGTGTTCAAAACAAAAGAAGCCAATCAAAAATTGTCATGATGAAAAATGTTTGACTAAACTCATTACTGACTAAAAATGTTAATAAATAATATTCACCAACAATACTTTCTTGCCACGGATCAGACATTCTGAACTCTGATTTTTAGATACATTCTAGGGGGAAAAAAGTTTAGACGCACACAGATATCAAGAATCAGCATATGCATCTCAACAATGGTGGCATAATGCTGCAATGCATGCTGGGAGCCATGAGTTTTACTGTGGTGGCTTAGTAGGGTTGGAGCTAAACTCTGCAGGACATCAGATCTCTAGGACCAAACTTTTTGTTTTGTTTTTTGTTTCTTTCTGAACTGTTTATGTCCACTTAAAACAGAACTGACTGTGTATGTGAATACTCACCAAGACCAACATTTTTATATTATTTTGTGTGTATTTGACTGTTTAACAGGGATGCAAACGGGTGAGGGGGTAAAGAAGGTGAGAACATTGTGTGGATAGAGAAAACATTCTCCCCGGTACGGGTTGTGTCGAGCCATTCGTTAGTCTGGTTGTTTGATGAGAAAAATATGAAATGTAGCAATAAACACGTGAAGAATCCGTACAGCTGTAGCATTACATTATTCTGCTGTGTGGAACTGAGGAAGAGCCGATGACGGAATAGTTTGATCTTCGGCTGACCAATCAGCAAAAAGGGGTGTATAATTCCCACCCATGTGTAGAATCCGAATATTCAAACTGTTTATTCCTTTTTAAACCTCTGTACGAAAAATCAAGCCGAAATCTCGTTTTTCTCAAAAAAATGAAAAAAAATGTTCTCATTTTTCTACTTTCAATATTAGATTAAAAAAAACGATTGAACGAATGATGCACGGATTTTGAACAGACTCCCCCAAAACCTCATCGGATCTACGCAAATCTCGTAGGTGACCTATTTTGATCTCAAAATGTGAATTCTCACCAAAAAGTGAGGAGTTTGCATCTATGGTTTAAGCAGCGAAAAATAACTACATTTAGTATTGAGAGGCGGCTTTATGTGTGGGCACTTTGGGTGTAAACCAAAGTCTGCGGGAATGAGTCAAATTATGCACAAATGCGTGCAATCCCACGCCGAAATTCAAGCCCTGTTACAGCAACAATATTCATCTGGAGCAAACGAAACGAGCGAGTGAGTGGAGGCGGGTTTGTGTGTAAATCGCTGTTGGAGAGACGAGAGAGAGAAAACGCAGCTGGTACTGTGTCTCTATACTGAGGAAAATTAGTAATGGAAGCGCTTCAGATATTTCAGTATCGATATTTACTGAAAAATCTTTATTTTTGACAACATTACATTGCACTTAGTTTATTGTTTTTTAAAAGACCACAAGTGAAAAATAGATATATTAGATTGGTTAGAATTCAACCCGCCAAAGTGGCTAGTAGGAGTGAACGCGTTACACACCGCTGCTGTAATACACCCGCATTTGGCAGGTCGGAGGGTGTTAATGTCAAGCCCAGAGTCTACAGTATGAACATGCGAAGCATGACTGAAAAATAAAGTGCTACCGGGGTTTTTTTTGGGGTTATTTGCATGTAATAATGCATAATTTACTGTTATTACTAAAGGAAGTACATGTAACATGGACACTGAAAAAGAAAGTGTGGCCTAGTTTTGTAATTTCAAAGTACTGTTAAATAAAATTATTATTATTTTTTAAATACTGTGTTTTTTATTTTACACTATTTTAATATTTTACACTATTAATATTTTACAAATATTACAATTGTAATTTCTTATTTTTCTTACTATTTTTATTTAGTAGTAATACAAATAATAAGAACGATGCATTATGCAGCTTAATCAGAAACAGAGGAACTGAGCTTTAGAAATGGCATGATGAAAAGCAAAGTTTACATGTTGCAATAGCAGAGAAGTCGCAGGAGAGACACTGGAGAAAGGGACACGGACACTGAGAAAATGGACTGGAAAAATCAGATTGCAAAGGTTGGAAATGCACTTAGTTGCACTCATGATTCACTTCTTGCTTCCCACCCTGTTCCTCCCTCTCAGCTCTCCTCCAGTTCCCTCTGTTTTTTTTGTCTCTTTTTTCCTTTCTCCCAACTATGTCTCTTGGTCAAACAGAGGTCTATTAATACAAAAACCAAAACATGAAACATCAAACCAGACAGAAAACATCACCATAAGCAGGAGAAGAATGAAAAGAATGATGACAAGGGGGAAAAAACTGCATAGACAAACGATAGTTTGGGAAAATTAACCGATTTATGTTTATGTTTCACCCTTTTTTTCTATAACAAAACAGCAATGTTACGCAAGTAAAAAGCTAATTTCCTCCAAAGAAACCTTTTTTTTTTTTTTTTAGATATCAATAACATAAATCTTGTAAGACCTACCATAAGCTCTGATCACTGAGGTTGATAAATGATGATGATTAATGCTGATGAAGTCGGCCAAATGTCATGTTTCATTGCTGAATTCACTGCAAAGTACTATACTACCCACAATTCTTCAATGAGATCCAGTCAAAGATAAATCATATTTATACTATAGTCAATTAAAATCAAGTCAATTTCTTACAGTCTTACATTGTATCATCGTTAAATACATCAACGGAAATGCTTCCTGGAATGAGCATGTTATTCCCTGATTAAATAGATTTACCGTCTTTATATGATTTTTTTGTTGTTGTTGCCGTTTTAACTTCAAATCAAAGTTTGCAATGCTGAGATTGATCTCAGAGCTGGTTGAGGCTGTATATATATATATATATTCTTCAAACAGAATTAAATTGTGCATTTTTTAAATGCAATGAATATAGACAAGACCGATAGATTAAAAAAAATATAATACACAATATAAATAAATAAAATAAAAAAATTGTAAAATTAAGAAATGGATAAAAAAAATACACTGAATACAGACAGACAGATTTTAAAAAATTATAATTAATTTATAAAATAAACAAATAAAAAAACATTGTTAAGATTAATGTATAGCTCTGAACAATTCAAACTGCATATGGAGAAAATGAATTGAAATAAAGTAATAAAGAAATATAAAGTAAACACACAGACACACACAGACACGCACGCACACGCACGCACACGCACACGCACGCACACGCACACGCACGCACGCACGCACGCACGCACACGCACGCGCACGCACGCACGCGCACGCGCGCGCACGCACGCACGCACACGCACACGCACGCACGCACACGCGCGCGTTAATAAATCCTGCAAAACATTTTGTTTATTGTTAGTTCATGGTACCTAATGCATTAATTAATGTTATAACTTTTATAACATATGTATTAGCAGCATTGATAACGCTTTACAATAGTTTCTTCAATGTCTGCAAACAAGTCTGTGTCTTTCAGATTGCAGTCTTGTAGCGTGAGGTCTTGCTCTTGAACTAAACCCAAACTCATCTCCAGGTTGCGTGAGCAATGAGTTGATGTAAACAAGACCTCTATCTGTCTCTATCACTCCCTCCTAAGCTCTGTGCTGACCACCCTGACATCCCTCTGACCGGGTCAGCGGCCCCTGTCGTTCACATCTCCTCCTCCTTATCCTCTTCTTACAAATCTAATCCCCGGCAGCTTTACATCTTAAAACTCCCAGAGCTTGAGTACATGAGACGCCAAATAAATTAAAAATGGTTCTCGAGTGTACAAGCTGAATCAAATGACATGATGTCTCCTCTAAACACTCTGGAATACGTTCTTTTCTCCCAAATATCCCACCCTCTTTCTGCACCAGTCAGATCGCTCTCTTTTGCTCATTGCCCTGGCCAACATCGGTGCTAGCTGGAACGCTTCGTTATATGAAACTTACAGGCTGTGGTTTCTGGCCAGGTGGACCAGCGGGCCGCAGGAACAGAAACTGGCTGTAGTGGGGTGAACAGAAATTGGCCAACCTCACTCAAATAAAGTCACATCAAATCAGCTCAAATGGAGAAAAGAGCTGACTGCTGGACAAGAACGACACACCAACACTGATGTACACACTCTCTCGCTGCATACACGTAATAAATTTGTATATGTGGTTTACTCTCCATGGGCGTAACGGTTTTTATACTGTAAAAACTGTATATTCCATCCATTTAAACTAAACATCACTGAAAGCTTGGCATTTTTTTTATTTCAAAAACACACTGTTAACCATGTTTTTAACTCATCTGGTTTACAAGGACACAGGAAGTTTACGTTGTATGCATGTCATTATACCCATTTGTGTCCTCAACTCCTCATACACCATATATACAACACACACACACACACACACACACACACACAAACACATAAAATTTATCAAAACAAACATTTATAAAATGTAACAAAAGATTTAAAATAAAAACTGTTCTTTTTAACTTGCTATTGATAAAAGAATCTATGATTTTGTTTCCACAAAAATATGACGCAACAACTGTTTTCAACAGAAAATAATCATAAATGTTTCTTGAGCATCAAATCATCATATCAGAATGATTTCTGAAGGATCATGTGACACTGAAGACTCGAGTAATGATGATGAAATTTCAACTTTGATAACAGGAATAAATTACATTTTAAAATATATTCAAATAGAAAAGAGTTATTGCAAATTGTAATAATATTTCATAATGTTACTGTATTTTTGATCAATGACAGACAGACAGACAGACAGACAGATAGACAGATAGATAGAAGTTTGTTTCTGAGCACAGGCGGTGCTACAGTTCTGGAGTCAAACCAAAGCCCTAAAAGTTAAATCCACTGGGTTATGTAAGGTAAAGCTCTAAATCTCCCAATGCCTGATGTTATATATTACTGTAATTGCAAATGAAAAAAATCCCAGAGGGGGGGGGGGGGGGGGGGGGTTCGGAGGATGAGGGGGGTCCAGAGAAAAAGTGTGGGAAATGAAGAGAGACATGCTCGGCTAATGCAACAGGTTTGGTGATGACCTACTTTTAGCCCACGGACAAGTCTTCAACAGGAGTTAGAAAGTATAAGAGGAGGAATTATTATCCTCATGTTGATCCAAACATGACTTACTTTCTTCCACGTTTAACAGTTTGCTGGTGCTCAGTAGGTGTATGTTTCTATACAATAAAAATGCATGTCTGACAAGCTCTAAAAATGACAAAAAGCACCTGAAATTAGTCCATACGACTCCACAGCTTGTATAATTGTTTTACATTTCAAGCTGTAGTTTCTGCCTAAATAAAACCATAATCAAACCTTGTTTCTTCGATATTTAAAATCAAATGAGATTTTCAGGTTACACAAAGCTATCATATGGCTCCAGAAGTCATGGAATCACTCAAATTGACTGCTGTAAATAATGACAATTTTAATCTATGGGTAAACTATCCCTTTATAGACACTCATAATATTAAGCCACGTCCACTTTTCCTGCTATTATAGTGTGCTCATTTATCCCGTAGGGATTTTTAAAAAAGTTTTGAAATCTAACAAAGACAAAGGTTCAAGATTGTGTATGTAATCAGGGAAAGAACTACAATCCCATGATGCATTGTGAATCAAAATACAAATGATGGATAAATATAAAACTATTGATTTAAAGATGATTATGTATAACAGCATTTTACATTTTCTGGCTATTGGCTATTTCTGGCTATTGCAACATATGCATATACATAAAGATGTGTAGTTTGAGAGTATAGAGAGACTATTCGATTACGTAGTTTGTGACGCTTCATGGGAGTGGGCGGAGCTAGACAGATTTCATTGCAGAATCATGGGTAATAAAATATTTAGAAATAATGCAGACAATTGCATACCAGGGCTTGACGCTTACTAGCCTTTTGAAGTCTAATAATCACATTAGGCAGTATCGCGGTTAGTTTTTCCATCCCCAAAATATAAGATGCCTTAAAATTATCATTAAGATGCTTGTTATACCATTTAAGTTATTGAAGACTTATGATCTTACATTTACAAAAACTGATCCGCAGGGATTTTTTTTATTCGCACACGTGCTCCAAAATACATTTGACAGTTTGCACATCTATTTTTAGTCACAAATGCAAGTGAAATGGTTGCACTGTAGAGCCCGGCATACACCCTTGATTAAGGACCTCAGAGCTCACAGTAGGGCTTGTCTTTAACAGGTTATAAGTAATTGCTAAAAAAAAAAAAAAAAAAAAAACATTCCCTATGGAGAAAATGAATGGTGTTTTTTACTTCCGAATCCAGTCTATAGGCCACACCTTCTGGTGACACTCAGGCAACCTATAACAAAGTATTTTTGGGTTTTGTAAACAAAAATAATGAGGGAACAGAACATTAGTGTCTACATGCTGGACCTTCATGAATTTAAGAATAGTTTTTTTGAGCCTGTGATTGAGTTAAGGAGTCTAAAAACATGTGCTGAGATGAAGAAAGTATCCAATCAACGGCTTCATTAGAGGAACCGGAGAGCTTCATCATCATTAAGGTCTCCTTCAGCGCTCGTCTTGCCTTCTCAATGGGATAATTCACCATGTGATTTCACTTACGCTGGATTATGCCTCACATCCAAATGGAAAGAAGATCCCTGAGCCCTCACTTCTCCCATCTCGTCTTCTTGCTCTCCTTTGTGGGAGCAGAGAGATGAAAAGAGACTCTCCTGTATATTTTGCCCTCGTTTTAAATTGCACCGTTTTCCAAACTGCAGATGTGGGCAGCTGACCGCAGCTACCCCCAGATCGGGCGCTCTGAACGAAGAAATACAACAGGGAATGGAAAGATGAAAAAAAACTACACTCAACCACTTCCAATCTCATACAGTATAAACACAGGACGAGTTCCACACATAAAGAGTAGAATATCTAGTGCACTTGAGTTTCTTCAACACTTTATAATTTCATTGCTGTTATCATTTTGACAGAGCTTTGGCAATGCAGAATGATGTTGTTACAGTGAAGCTCCTCCAACTGTAGTCTGAAACAAAGAATATCCAAATGAAATTGACAACGGTTCATAAATGCCAATTCTAAAGAGTTTGAAAGGAGGAAACTACATTGGAGAGTTTAAGAAAAGGTTCTTTCCTTTTAAACTTTTTCAGAGAAAGTTCAAAAGAAAGTTGAAAGAAAGTTTGAAAAAAGAAAAAGTTGAAAAAAGAAATTGACAAATGTTTGAAAAAGTTAAAAGAAAGTTTGAAAAAGAAAGAAATTGACAAAAGTTTGAAAGAATGAAAGATTTTGAAAGACATTTTAAAAGAAAGTTTGAAAAAAGAAAGAAATTGACAAATGTTTTAAAAAGTTAAAAGAAAGTTTGAAAAAGAAAGAAATTGACAAAAGTTTGAAAGAATGAAAGATTTTGAAAGACATTTTGAAAGAAAGTTTGAAAAAAGAAAAAGTTGAAAAAAGAAATTGACAAATGTTTGAAAAAGTTAAAAGAAAGTTAGAAAAAGAAATGGACAAAAGTTTGAAAAAGTTAAAAGAAAAAGATTTTGAAAGAAAGGAAGTTTGAAAAAAAGAAAGTTTAAAAAAGAAAAAGACAAACATTTGAAAAAGTTAAAAGAAAGAAATTGACAAAAGTTTGAAAGAAAAAGATTTTGAAAGACATTTCGAAAGAAAGAAAGTTTGAAAAAAAGAACGTTTAAAAAAGAAAAAGAAATTGACAAACGTTTGAAAAAAGAAAGTTTGAAAAAGAATTGGCAAAAGTTTTAAAAAGTTAAAAGAAAGTTTGAAAAAAGAACGAAATTGACAGAGTTTGAAAAAGTTAAAAGAAAAAGATTTTGAAAGAAATTGACAGTTTGAAAGAAAGAAAGTTTGAAAGAAAGAAAAATTGACAAAGAAAGTTCTATAAAAGGTTTGAGGAAAAGAACATTTTAATAGAAACTGTTCAAAATTTGAAATCAAGTTTGATACTTAATTGGAAAAATGTATGAAAAATATGAATGTTGAAAATGTGAATCGATGGAAAAGAATCAACGTTCGAAATGTAAAGGTCTGGAAGTCTGATTTTCATTACATATAAAAGAATCAAAGAAAGTTCAACAGAGTATGAAAAGGAATACTTAAAAGAAAGCTAGAAATAGTTTGATAAAAAAAGAAAATTGTAAAAAAAAAAATTCCCTTTCAAAACTTCTCAAAAAGAAAGTTCTAAAGAAAGGAAGGTGGAAAGACAGATTGAAGGAAAGAAGGTTTGCGAGAAAGTTTGGCGTGTGGTTTCATTCAGAAATGTGTCCAAATGCAGTATTTTTCTTTTCTTTTAAAAAGTCAACCTTTATATCTATCTACCTAAACAACAGCAGACATCCGAAATGAACTCTATCGCCCCCTTGAGCACTGAGGTCAGTTACCGCCACAGTAAGCCAACAAGCGTGTCATTCATGTACAACACAGCCGTATATTTCTGGCCTTAGAGCTCAAATCCCATCAGATTTCAAGCAGGTTTCGAGACAAATCGACTAAAGATTTCACTGCCACATGACTGACATACCTGTTCTGCTATCAGATACCTGACGCTGGGCTGGCCCTGCTGGAGTTAAACTAGGTTTGAGAAAGGCCCATCAAAAGCTTTCGGTGATTCGCACAGCCAACACTTTCTGTAGAGTGACTGGGCCGAGCGCATTGAGGCTGCAGTGGAAATCTTCATTACACCCATACAGCAGCAACAATGGAGCTCGTCTGCCGCTTCAAACACAAGGTGCCTGACAGCAACTCAAAAGCCTAACGTCTCTTTCAGGTCAGGGAACGGAGGCAGTCGGGGGGGAGAGAGCGAGAGAGCGAGAGAGAGAGAGAGAGAGAGAGAGAGAGAGAGAGAGAGAGAGAGAGAGAGAGAGAGAGAGAGAGAGAGAGAGAGAGAGAGAGAGAGAGAGAGAGAGAGAGAGAGAGAGAGAGAGAGAGAGAGAGAGAGAGAGAGAGAGAGCGCAATGACGCCACGACATCTCTCTCTGACTCTCAGTTAGCTGAGAAAAGCTGTCAAGAACAAGCTCACATTTTGCATCCAAAATCCTGCTGTACTATTCAACAATTTTGACAAGGGCCAAATTGTGATGGCTAGACGACTGGGTCAGAGCATCTCCAAAACGGCAGCTCTTGTGGGATGTTCCCGGTCTGCAGTGGTCAGTCTCTATCAAAAGTGCTCCAAGGAAGGAACAGTGGAGAACCGGCGACAGGGTCATGGGCGGCCAAGGCTCATTGATGCACGTGGGGAGCGAAGGCTGGCCCGTGTGGTCCGATCAAACAGACGAGCTACTGGAGCTCAAACTGCTCAAGAAGTTAATGCTGGTTCTGATAGAAAGGTGTCAGAATACACAGTGCATCTCAGTTTGTTGCGAATGGGGCAGCACAGCCGCAGACCAGTCAGGGTGCCCATGCTGACCCCTGCCCAGCGCCGAAAGCACCAACCGGCACGTGAGCATCAGAACTGGACCACGGAGCAATGGAAGAAGGTGGCCTGGTCTGATGAATCATGTTTTCTTTTACATCACGTGGATGACCGGGTGCGTCGCTTACCTGGGGAACACATGGCACCAGGTGCACTATGGGTAGAAGGCAAGCCGGCGGAGGCAGTGATGCTTTGGGCAATGTTCTGCTTGGAAACCTTGGGTCCTGCCATCCATGTGGATGTTACTTTGACACGTAGCACCTACCTAAGCATTGTTGCAGACCATGTACAGCCTTTCATGGACACGGTATTCCCTGGTGGCTGTGGCTCTTTCAGCAGATAATGCGCCGCCACAAAGCAGAAATGGTTCAGGAATGGTTTGAGGAGCACAACAACAAGTTTGAGGTGTTGAAATTCCCCAGATCCCAATCCAATCGAGCATCTGTGGGATGTGCTGAACAAACAAGTCCGATCCATGAAGGCCCCACCTCGCAACTTACAGGTCTTAAAGAATCTGCTGCTAACATCTTGGTGCCAGATACCACAGCACACCTTCAGGGGTCTAGTGGAGTCCATGCCTCGACGGGTCAGGGCTGTTTTGGCAGCAAAAGGGGGACCAACACAATATAAGGAAGATAATGTTATGCCTGATCGGTGTACATAGTTTTTCATACTTAGTATATAGTCAAAATATACTAAAATAAAATTTAAAAAAATGTATTATATAAATATAAACAACAAAAAAGGGTCACACACACAAACACACACATCTGGTTTGCCATCTTTATGGGAACTCTATAGACATAATGGTTTTTATACTGTATATTCTGTCCCCTAACATTAACTTTCTGCATTTTCACATTTTCCCAAAAAATTCTGTATGGATTTATAGGCTTGTTTCCTCATGAAGACCTCAATTTAGGTCACCACGGTAACACGAGTCCCCATGAGTCTGTGTTCATTCAGGTTGAAGTCCCCACCAGGATAGAAAAACATGAACACAGTCAAAAAAAAAAAAAAGAGATTTTTGTGAGATTCATCCGAGTTACGCCTTCTGTAAAAAGCACTGTATTGTTGTTTTTGGGTCACCCTGACCTGCAACCGAAGGCAGCACAGAAAAGAGGACAAGCTGATTTTGGATTTGATTGTGGGAGACGTAGTGTAGATGCGCTTCCAAGACGAAGCTTGGGTTTCTCTCTCTGCTGGCCTGTTGCTGTCAGTCTGGGCGCCTGCTTTGGTTCACGGCTCCCTGGGCAGAGTGCGAGAGCCACGCAGGAAAGACTTACTGCAGGAAATACCTCACCGATAGTACCCCACTGGGATCGTAAGATGAACGAACAAAAAAAAAAAAAAACAGGGATGGAGGGGAGGGGACGAGAATACAGGTCTGGAAATGGTTTCAGCAGAACACGGCCCTGAATGGCTCTTTAATTAGAGTTATATGAGATGTTGTATAGTGCTGCTTTCCACACGATCAGCTCGCTTTTGCTTATTTCTCCAGTCGCTAAATTGGCGAGCAATTGCCGCTGCATTCCCAAGCCCCTCGTGTCCCATCGACTGGAAGAACGGCAGGATTCCACAGGCCACATAAAAGATCAATGGCAAGCGTCTCTAAGGACGAGTCTAGAGGGTTAATGATATATCAGTACTGTGTAAAAATGTCCTTCGCTTAAAAGCTCCGCCGAGGTTTCTCGCATGAATTGCGGTCGTCTGACTATGGGAAACGAAACAAAAATCAGCTCAACCCTGCATTTGCAGGTTTTCATTTCTCAGAATGAAAATCAATCTTACAATATGAACAGGAGCCAACGACAGGGGTGGTAGCGCCAATCACAGAGAAGGCCAAACCCGCACTGGAATTGAAGTCTAAATCACTTCGTTTCTGTTGAATTTACTGAGCTTACACAGAAGTGTGAGGTGCTTCACTAACAAAAGGGGAAGTGTGTCAATTATTCAGTGTTGAAATATTTACAATTTCAGCATAAAATACAGATATGCCATTAGTTGATCAACCTTTTATCTCAATTTTGACTGTGTCATAGTTCTGAATATTTTTTTATCTGAATATTTACTCGTTTTAGTCATAATTCCAACTCTGTCATATGAGTTCGACTGGCTTTTTGGAATAATTTTGACTTTTTGCCATAATCATGACTTTTCATTTAAATTAAAACGATTTAGTTTTTTGGCATAATTTTGATTTTTTTTGCCATAATTATGACTCTATTTCAATTTTGAATTTGTCATAAGTTCGACTATATATATATATATATATTTGCCATTATAATGACTTTTTATTTCAATTAAAATGATTTAGTTTTTTGTCATAATTTTCACTTTATTTAAATTAAAACAATTTAGTTTTTTCTGTCATAATTTTGACTTTTTACCATAATCACGACTTTTTATTTCGATTAAAACTATAACTTTTTTTGTCATAATTTTGACTTTTTGGCATAATTATGACTATATTTAAATTTTGAATTTGTCATAAGTTCAACTTGATTTTTGGAATAATTTCGACTTTTTGCCATAATCACAACTTTTTATTTCAATTAAAACTATTTAGTTTTGTGTCATCATTTTGACTTTTTGCCATAATTATGACTCTTTATTTCAATTTTGAATTTGTCATAAGTTCAACTTAATTTTTGGAATAATTTCGACCTTTTGCCATAATCACAACTTTTTATTTCGATTAAAACTATTACTTTTTTGTCATAATTTTGACTTTTTATTTCAATTAAAACAATTTAGTTTTTTCTGTCATAATTTTGACTTTTTACCATAATCACGACTTTTTATTTCGATTAAAACTATAACTTTTTTTGTCATAATTTTGACTTTTTGGCATAATTATGACTATATTTAAATTTTGAATTTGTCATAAGTTCAACTTGATTTTTGGAATAATTTCGACTTTTTGCCATAATCACAACTTTTTATTTCAATTAAAACTATTTAGTTTTGTGTCATCATTTTGACTTTTTGCCATAATTATGACTCTTTATTTCAATTTTGAATTTGTCATAAGTTCAACTTAATTTTTGGAATAATTTCGACTTTTTGCCATAATCACAACTTTTTATTTCAATTAAAACTATTTAGTTTTGTGTCATCATTTTGACTTTTTGCCATAATTATGACTCTTTATTTCAATTTTGAATTTGTCATAAGTTCAACTTAATTTTTGGAATAATTTTGACCTTTTGCCATAATCACAACTTTTTATTTCGATTAAAACTATTACTTTTTTTGTCATAATTTTGACTTTTTATTTCAATTAAAACTATTTAGCTTTTTGTCATAATTTTGACTTTTTGCCATAATTATGACATTTCATTTCAATTTCGAATTTGAATATAATAATTTTGACTTGTCGTCTCATAATCACTAAGTAGCTCATAATTAAATAGTATAATTTTTTCTTATGTGGCAGAAATGGGCTTCCATAGTATTAAAACGTATTAAATGTTATTTAATAAATGTAATAGGTTTTCAACACAAAAATTCAGGAAAAAGCAACAAATCTAAAAATGTCACATACAATGAAATTAAACAATAGCATTGTTTTGATGAACAGAAATCATACACAATTATATTTTCAATGTGCCTCAACCTGACATTTATGAAAAATACTCAAAAACAGTTAAAATCTACAAATTCACAAATATCAAATCTTAATTTAAGACAGTTTTGAACTACAGTAGGTGTTGGAAACCAACATACAAACCCACTAGGGAAAACAAGCATGTGTGTAATTTTGTGTAATGGGACATTTGACATTCATTATAGAAATATAGTCCATGTGATAACTGCCCTACGAGCCCCATTTATATACATATTGCAGCAACAGTATTAATCTGGGGTAAATCTGGTGCTAACCCCCAATAAAATCCCCCAAATAAAGCTGCTGTTTGAAAGAATGATGGGAAAGTGGATCAATCAGCCATACTTACCTCGGCTCAAACCACTGAGCCTGTCAATCAGTAGAGTACAGCACTGACTTTAATCCCTCCAGCTCACTGTGATGTACCATCCCTGTAGGACACCATGTAACGTCCCTGTATAGCAAACTAAATCTCAACTGATTTAATCATTAAGCAGCTTGATTTTTTTCTTCCTTTTTTGACATTTGCAGCACTAAAACCTCAGTACAACAGTGTGTGTGGAAATGTCACGATTACACAGTTACTGAAGGTCAATGCCACAGTTTCTTTACATGCTTGGGGTCAAATGAATTCAATCAAAGATTACCAAACATTACAAGCTAACAGGCTGCCGCAAACACTAAAATGTCCAATTTAAGATCAATCATTGTGGGTCTAAATTGGTCCATTTTCCTGGCGGACGACTTAAATGATGTTATATCAGCCAAAATGTGTCATGATGACAACCTTTGTTTTTCCGGTTAAAAACAACACTTTTATGAATTTCTTTGCATTTCAGTTTATTATATTTCTACTGTACTTCCAAATTCAATTCAGTTCAAATTCTGAATGATGCACAACCCAGGTAGTTTACTCCAGTGAGATCAACCACATAGATAAAACATACTTTAAAGACGACCTAGTGTGCTGTGTTACATGTTCAGCTTTCTTTAGTGTGTAATGTTGCAGTTTGAGCATGAAAAAGGTCTGCAAAGCAACAAAGCACAAAGTCACTTCAGAGAGAGTCATTCTCTTTATCAGTGCACACTGTATATTGTAACAATTAACTTTAAAGGAGAGAAAAAATTGTGCATCTAAATCTGCTTCTCCCTTCAAATCTCAGGATGAATTAAGCACAATCCCTCACTTCCCTCTACTTTCCCCTCCCTTTCATACTTAGTGCTTTCCCAGGATGCCATCAGGAGAGAAGCGCACAGACAGATCTCCTCTACACTGTGCAGCTCACCACCCAAACCACATGCCGCTGATCACACGCGTGCGTCGACACACACACACACACACACACACACAGAGTGGAGTGTGTGAGAGGATGATTACACTGGTTGATAAGAAACAAACTGCAGAAATGTGCTAATAGTGTGCGTCGACACACACACACACACACACACACACACACACACAGAGTGGAGTGTGTGAGAGGATGATTACACTGGTTGATAAGAAACAAACTGCAGAAATGTGCTAATAGTGTGCGTCGACACACACACACACACACACACACACACACACACAGAGTGGAGTGTGTGAGAGGATGATTACACTGGTTGATAAGAAACAAACTGCAGAAATGTGCTAATAGTTTAACATGATTTGGCATCACATTTGTGCTGTGACTTGTGGGCAGAGAAACCAAATCTGGTGCCACTAGAAGCCGATGTGTCTATATTGCCAGCATCATGAGTCCTAGTTGGTTATTAATTGAGACAGTAAGCGGATAAAGACAGCTTGTACCACTAATTCTGAAATACCAATACTCACTTTATTAGACTCACCTGCCTAGTATTGGGTTGGATTTGCCTTCAGAACTGCCTTCATTTGTCATGGCATTACCTCAACAAGGTGCTAGAAACATTCCTCAGAGGTTTTGGTTCATATTGACATGATAGCATCACGCAGCTGCTGTAGATCTGTTTGCTGCACATCCATGATGTGACTCTCCCATTCCACCACATCCCAAAGGTGCTCTACTGGTTTGAGATCTAGTGACTGTAGAGGACATTTGAGTTTAGTGAACTCCCAGTTTGAGATGATTTGAGCTTTGTGACGCCACATTATACTGCTGGAAGTAGCCATCAGAAGATGGGTACACTGTGGTCATAAAGGGATGGACATGGTCAGCAATAACACTCAGGTAGCCAGTGCCATTTAAACGACACTCAGTTGGTACTACGGGACCCAAAGTGTGCCAAGAAAAGATCCTCCACACCATTACACCACCACCACCAGCCTGAACCGTTGATACAAGGCAGTCCTTGCTCTCATGTTGTTTAAGACAAATTTTGAGCCGAATTTGGCAGAAATCGAGACTCATCAGACCAGGCAACATTTTTCCAATCTTCTAATGTCCAAGTTTGGTGAGCCCGTGTAAATTGTAGCCTCAGTTTCCTATTCTTAGCTGACAGGAGTGGCACTTCTTGACTAACATACTAAAGCACATGTAAAGTACTTGATTATCATTTTAAATGTAGTGTCATTCTACTACAAAATAGTTGGAATGTACTAAATTGCAACTTCATCATTACAAATTACAAATATATTTAAATATCGTTAGCCTCATAGCATAATTGCCCAGATCATATTTCAATGTTTTTGGACTTAGGCAATTATGCTATGAGGCTAACGATATGTGAATTTCAACAGAAATGACATTAATGGATTAGTTCACTTTCAGAATAAAAATTACCTGATCTTCAGGAGTGTTGTTCTGCTGCTGTAGTTCATTCGCTTCAAGGTTCGCTGTGTTGTGCGTTCTTCTGCACCTCGGTTGTAACAAGTGGTTATTTGAGTTACTGTTGCCTTTCTATCAGCTTGAACTAGTCTAGCCATTCTCCTCTGACCTCTGGCATCATCAACAAGGCATTTTAGTTGACAGAACTGCCACTCACTGGGTATTTTCTCTTTTTCTGACCATTCTCCATAAACCCTAGAGATGGTTGTTTCGGAAATACACCATCAACCCATGGCCATATCACACTCAAAGTCACTTAAATCACCTTTCTTGCCCATTCTGACGCTCAGTTTGGACTTCAGCAGATGATCTTGACCAGGTTTACACATCTACATTTGTGTTAAGTATGCCGCGTTTCCACCGCAGGAACTTTACCCCGGAACCAGGAACTTTGGGGGGGAACTCGGTGTGTTTCGACCGCAGGAACCAGGGTCTAAATGAAGTTCCGAGTAAATATTTCCCCCTCCAAACGGCCCTGCTTGCGAGGTGGTACTTTTGAAAAGTTCCCGAACTTTCGGGGGTGGTACTTGGGCGCTGAACATGCTGATTGGTTGAGCTCACGCTGCATTTTATTTCAACCGGCATTTTTAAAAGTCTTTTGCGAGGATCGTTCAGCGTTCAGTAAATATCAGTCTTGTTCTTTCTGTCCGATGGCGCACGTTCATCTCAGCCATCTCACGGTCAATGTCCGTAATAGCTGATAATAACATACGTTGTCTAATTTTAAATCTAGCTTTATGAGCTTTCAGAATACGTTTTAGTGTCAGTGCTCGTCTCTTTTCCGCCGTTTTGTTAATTACCTCTGTAGTAAACCAATAGATATAACCAGCAAAAGCAGCACTGCTAGCATCTCCTCCATACTTGTTATTGTGGCAGACAGTGTCGCGCAAAAGTGATTACTGTCCGTCTGTGACTGGGAGGAGCGCATTACCACGTCACCGGACTAATTTGCCTAATCTTCCCAGTACTTTAGACCGCGGTGGAAACGCAGACAGTAGCAGGTCTGGGGGAGAAAAAGTTCCTGGGAAAAAAGTTCCTGGTACAAATAGTTCCGGGTAATTTCGGTGGAAACGCGGCTGTAGTAGCTGAACAGGTGTACCTAATAAAGTGGCTGGTAAGTGTGTATGACATGTATACACACACAATTCTAAAATGTAGAAAAAGAGTAACAATAAAGGAGGTTTGACTGGTTGTTTAGAGAACGAGATCATTTGTAGTGGTTTCTTTTTTGTAAAGAAAAAACTTTGTAGATGTAGAGACAGGGGGAGCGAGAGAGAACTGGTGAACAGGCCCGTGGTGTGTGTTTTCCCTCTGGCTGGTGAGTATCGCCTCTATCCAGCATAAACACATGCCTTCATGGTTCATACATTTCCTGCTTCCCTCCACAGCCCAGCGCCGGGCCACACAAGCACAGGACACCACAGAGAAAAGACAAGAATGAGAGATACTGTGCAATCCGGGACCTTTCTTACCGTTTCCTGCAGAGCTCTCTGCATATAAACACCTTCTGTGTTGTTTTCATGCACAATGCATGATCAACAATAGCTCAGCATAAGGTAATACAGTCAAAACTGAGCATTTCCACTGCTAATAAACAACAACAATCAAGGCCTAAATAGCAGAGACCAATCACAATTCAGTGTGGACATGGTATTACTAATAAGAAGCAACAGTTTTCAAACCTAATTGTAAAGTTTACAAAAAAAATAGCTCAGCACACCTTAACATCGAGATTGTGCTTGTAAGAAAGTTCAAAACTGTATGTTAAAGTAATTTGGACTGAATTAATTGCAGAAAATTGTGGAGGAGGAGAATGTTAAAACATTCAGGTTTAATGTCTTTCCTCGTCCACAGAGAAGATGGTTGCACGTCTTCTCATCGCGTGCGAAAACCATCATTTGTTCCGTTCAGTCTTGGTGCTGTTAACCTTGATCAACTCCCACGTGGGAGAACTCAAAAGTGCCACGTATATTCTTTGAGCGAGAAAGAGGGGTTTGAGCCTGATAAACACACACACAGACAGTCCTCTTCCATCGTTCTTCATGCTATCTGGTGTAGAAAAAGAGCTGAACATCAGTGCATCTGAGATGGGCATGTGTATGTAGTTATTCTTGTCAGACTCTTCTGCCACATCTGTCCAGAACCTTTCAGACTTTCCAAACTGGGGTCAATCTAATTTATGTGTGTCGTTTAAATATATTGGCGCACTCATCTGTTGTCAGGATGACTTTTTACATCAAAGGATGCTCACATTGTGGACAGGAGACAGTACTAAAATACCCAGACAAAAGAAGCACCACAGCAAAAATACATTGTTCCAGCTGAATATAAAGACTAATAAAGATACAATAAAGGTTATAATAAACAATATAATATCAAGAAAATAAATAGCCTAGGCTCTCTTTTGCATGGTCCTCACTGCCTCCAAAAAAGAAAAGAAAATCACGGATAATAAGTAATTAATGGCCACTTTAACATAAAAAAATGGAAGCACTGGGAGAGGTCATTAAAAAAAAAACTGCATGAACATCATCATCAATGTCTTCCTTTTATATCTTTTGTCTGTTCTGTTTGTAAAATGTAAAAAAGAAAAGAAAAAAAACTGCATAAATGGAAAAGAACAAAATAAGGAAAAAATGTATCCCTATAAATCTTATTAATTAAAATAAAAGTTAATTAAACAATTATTAATAATTAAAATCTTGTCACTGGGGCAGTTCTCTTAAAGGTGTATCTGTGTATCTGTTTACTCCAAAAAGGTTTACAGTAGTACCTCACTACTGTACATGTTAGAGTACATATTACTACTCTAAATTACGAAAATGCACCTATTAGGGGTAGATATGGGTAGATAATGGTACCGCCCCAGTGTTGCACCCCTAAAGCTACATCTTTGCACTTTTTTTTCTGACAGTGTAGGTTAATTTTATGATAGTCTCACATATCTAATAGCTCTCATAACACAAGAATGTGATTTGTGCCTCTGGTCCTCGCTTCTGCATACAACAACAAACACACAGCTGCTTTCTCAAAAGAGGAGGAAACATTCAAAAAAGAATTTTCACACTTGAAATAGTTCACCCTGGGTCATTCTAAACCCCGGGTAAATGGAGTCCTGGGTTATCTTGCGTCAAGTTTCACACTGGTCATAATTCACCTGGGGTTAACAATTAATCCTGGGTATTCATAAGCTGACGTTTCACACTGTACATTCCTAAACCCTAGGTTAACGTTCTTATTTGCATATTTGCGCTGTGTCAGTGTCATTGATTGGATGAATGCAGCACACAACCCGTTTACATAAAAGCTCTAGCATTGCGTATCTTCGTATTGCCAACTGTACCTTCGAGTTCACACTGAACGGATACTTCGGACTATAAAAGGTAAAAAAGAAGTCTCTTCGTCACATTTTCATTTGACATTATTCCTCTCAAACACTGAATTTACTGATGCGCAGTGTTTCCATGACTGTCCAAAGTAAACAAATGAGGCATGCGATTGGTTGTCTGTTGCTAAAGGGGGGTCTAATGCCATTTCATGCATTCTGACTTATTTACACTGTTAAAGAGTTGGATTCTCATGCTAAACATGGCCAACATTTCAAAATTAGTTGGACGTATGATGGAGTATTTCTGTGCCAAATACACTCCTTCAGGATTCAAACAAGTTTCGGGAAGTTTTTTTCGAGTATAGCCTTTATGAAGTCATAAAGGGCGGAATTCCTTGTATGGGCACTTCTCCCGGATGAGCACGTGCGCACATTAACCAGAACTAGAGCAAGTGTGTCCTTTCAATTAGTTTTTAGACCACAAAATCAAAAATGTCACTAAAGAAGTGTGTTTTTGGTTGTGAGGGAAAGATAACCTTGTTCAGCTTCCCAAATAACCCAGTGTAAAGGAAACCGTGGATGCAGTTTGAGCAGCAATGTAGTTCTGCAAGGTCATGAGTCGAAATGCAGGCGGTGAGTGAAACTAGATCAAATGTCTGTGTTTTGTTGGCAATCGGCGCGCATAAGTGCATATAATGTAAACAACACGAGTGAATCGAAAGTTATCCAGGGAGTGTGTGTGTGTGTGTGTGTGTGTGTGTGTGTGTGTGTGTGTGTGTGTGTGTGTGTGTGTGTGTGTGTGTGTGTGTGTGTCTGTGTGTGTGTGTGTGTGTGTGTGTGTGTGTGTGTGTGTGTGTGTGTGTGTGTGTTCGAGATTTTTTAGCTCCGCCCACTGCACGCCTTCTCGAGTTCGGCTATTTCCGGAAAGAATCGGTAGGCCTACAGCGTGTCTGTCTTTTATAAATATGAAAACTAAAGACTCTTCGGACATATGAAGGATGCAATACTACTCTATACAGGTGGGTACTCATGATTAACATGAGATTGGCAGGAACCGTGTGTGTTATGCCCCCTTTATGTGTCTATCTGTAACATTCTAACGCTGCATCGTTTCACACAGTACAAGTTTGGCCAAGTTTGACCCTCCAGAGCAGGGTTTTACAACCCTGGGTAAAAAGCGGTGCTGACCCCACATCGAAATTACAAGTGTGAAAATCTCCTTTACCCTGTGTTTAGGCCTATTTATAGTAGTTGTTATTGAACAAGGCCTGAAGAAATCACTTTAAAAGCCCTTTGAATGTCAGAAATTGTTTGAAATCTGTTTTTGGTCAATAAAATTAATGAAAAAGACAACAAAAACTCAACTTTACTACAATGAATATGATACCATTTTAATTAATTGTCAAAATTGACTATTTTACTTGTTAGATATATTTAAATAGCTCAAGAGATGCTAGGTTAATTTAATATATAGTTTATCTAGCATACAAATCCAATAGTTATCACCCTACAAAAACAGAAACGCAATTTTTACCACATGTAAGCATGGTAATCCAAAGTGTAATTGGAAATGCTGTTTAAGCAACAAGAATCCCATTCCTATTCATCTAGTCTCCTCATCTAGTGCTCTTCAACATCTTGATTCGACTCCGTTTTCATTTCCTGGTGTCTCTCATCTGCCTTTCTCCTAAAATCTCCCTCTCCATCAGCTCTCTCACCACAAGTTCACCAGCGCAGAGCAGGGCGTCTGCTTTTCATTCACTCTTAATGGCTTAAGTGAAGTCATTCTTTGGAGAACACACTAAATGACCTTGCTGTTCTCCCTCCCTCTCTCTCTCGCTCTCCTGTGTCACATTGTTTTGGGCTTCCCTCGTCTTTAACCACGAGTGAGGCTGTGGAAAATTCAAACTGTGGTTTCAATTCAGTAAAGCGGAGAAAACACATATGCTGCCATTCTGGGTAAAAACACAGCTCAACGACAGAGCACATGTGTGCGGGGGCCATTTCTGTGTATATAGCCCATGTCAAAGAGTAAAATAAAACACATGACATGCATATACCTTGACTAACATGATTGGAGAAGCGTCGAGTTCTCTTCCAGGCCACCAGGGGGCGTCATGTGCCAGGAGAGAGTGGAGAAAAACTTGCCATAACCGAGACGTTATTTAATATCTGGTGAATGTTTATGTATCCATAATGGTTTCATGCTTGTTATGGAACATCACCACTAAGTTCCACCATATGGTGTTTAATTGAAATGTAACGTAAAACGTACAACAACTGACTATCCCGTTCCAAATAACCCATTTCTGGCCCTGAAAGCTACAAGCACTCTTTCATCTAACTGCCTAGACTTGTTTGTGCAACCACACTAATGTAATTTACCATTTTACAATAATTTACATGTGATGTTTAGCTAGGGGTGGGCAGTATAACCAAAGTCACTATAGTACGAGTAACGTTTTACTTATCTTACTGGGAATTCAATGATAAATATTGATCGTATCAGCCACAATCAGCGGCCAATACTGTATATTTTCACCTTTGGCCATCAAAAATAACTCGGTTTCACATTCAACTCATTCTTTCTTCTTGTATTTTCACATTGCTTCATGTGCTTTTGCACAAATACTGTATGTCATGCTATGAACGTTATTGCAAAATCTCAACCTTTTGGCACATTTCTAAGATTTATATATGGTATAACACATTGGCAAAAGTGCACAGTGATGTAATTTCCAAAAACATCTTGGAAACGCCTCTGTTTTCAATCACCGTCTATGACAAATTATAATAGAGACAACGTATCATGGAGGCTTTTCTGTTATGCCTCCTATAATTTTACATTCATGCTAGTCTATTCAGTGATGTAGAAACGTACAGATGGGGGAATGAGTGACCGGTCTCATTAGAGAATGATTAGAGCAACATCTGTTTACAGTCGCGGGCCGTAATGTGTGTGCGTGTGGAGGGATTCGGGATAACAGCCCTGTGACGAGGAACATGATTGCCACATTAAACTCGCAATCTGAGAGGTTAGTACTGGGCCACGGCCGAAACACTGCATGGCTTTTATTAAAATCATTACTATCCAGCTATTGTTTTGATTACAGATAAACCAAATACATTGAGGGCATAAACAAAGAATTCATCTCAGCAGCGTAATAAAATAATCTGCTGTCCTGAAAGCGAAGCTGGGCCGCTGACACGCCGTGGCTGTGTTCATGCATTCAGCATCTTCTACTAATAGGGTAAAAAAATACAGAAAACTATCTTTAAAAACAAAAAGTCATAAATTACTTAAATTACATAAAAGAAACCTTACTTATTAACATTATTTATGCTATTGTATTTACATTTTTGCACCGTCACCAAAATTTACCAAGTATAAAAACATTAAAATAAATATTTACATATTTTATATAATGTTACTAAATATATTTTAGTATATTTAAATACATGTTATTAAATATTTACATGAAATAAGAAATTATAAAGTTAAAATATTTTTACATTTTATAAAATATTTAAATAAAACAAGATTAAATATAAATATTTTTTAAAACATAAAATTGTTCACATATTTAATAAAACATTTTAAATATTATACAATATTTTATTTTTTAAATATTTTATTTGTACATGTTATTAAATATTTAAAGAAAAATTTAATACAAAAAGTATTAAAAGAAAAAATTAAATATGATAAAATATTTAAACTTTTAAATTACGGACTCCTATGCTGTTGACGTAGCCTGGATGCCAGACGAACTTAGCCCCGCCCACAACATTTTTTACACGGGCAGTTCGGTCTGGACTTGATCCATAGAGAAGTAATTATGCCCGAACAGAAACTGTTCGGACCAATGAAATTGTCAGGACGGGCTTTAGACGATGATGGACAGATGATAAACAGTAACGTAATCATCCACGTCATCAAAGGCGATTGGGTTGAATTTGTTCTAATCCTAAACGGAGAACTTGTTCGTATATGCGTTCACCTTCACTATTTCTCTCAGAAATGATGATCGTGTTGGTAAGTACTCTGTGTATCCTTAAATTATTATTTTACAACACCGGCAAAGATTGTTTACACTCATCTTTTTCTTCTAACGTTACTTATTCCAGCGCGCACAGACAGGGTTGGCAAGTTTTTACAGCAAAACTCTCAAAACTAGCCAAAAACAAGCCCAATAGCTTTCCGGGTGGGGGGTTCTCCGGGAAAAATGGCATTTGGGGGGTAAAATGTGTTATTTTGGCAGGGCTGCCTGCTAAAATTCGCATTCCTGGGTCTGTATATCACATAATTGGGGTCGCTTTTACCTGTTACCTGTTGACATTTGACAACTAACGTTATGCGTCGCTCCGTTGCTCTGATTGGTTGTAGGTCTATCCATTGAGGTCTTTCCTGGTTCGGTTTAAACACGCCCCATAATCACAGCCCAACGGAGCAGTATCAGACTCAAATTCTGACTAGAATTGAGTATGACAACGTCAGGCTACTGTTGACGTAGTAAACACAGTGCAGCGCTTCCGGGTCCTACGTCAGAACGCCGCCTCATTATTGGCCAGCTCCTGCGTCAGCATCACGCATGCGTTGTGGTGCGCACGTGAACAGCATTAGCCAATGGTGAGCCGGCGTTCTGATGTAGAACCCGGAAGCGCTGCACTGTGTTCACTACGTCAACAGTGTAAGAGTCTGACACACACAGGAACAGATTGTTGAATAAAGTCATTATTTTAGTTTTGCTTTTGCGCACAAAAAAGTATTCTCGTCGCTTCATAACATTAAGGTTAAACCTCTGGAGTCACATGACTATTTTAACAATGTCTTTACTAATTTTCTGGACATTGAAAGTTGCATTGACGTTGCTGCCTATGGATGGTGCAGAAACCTCTTGGATTGCATCAAAAATATCTTTATCTGTGTTGCGAAGAGACGAACGAAGGTCTACAGCTTTGAGTAAATAATGACAATTAATAATCATTTTTGTGTGAACTAACTCTTTAAATAAATACTAATATTTTTTTCATATTTTATAAAACATTATTAAATAGTATAAACTGTAAAATACAATTAAAATAAATTAAAATAAATCTCTGAATAAGACCTGTGATGCATTTAAAACTAGCAACCTCTCGTGCTTGGTTAATTTTATGATAGATAACAGTTTATCTAACATATCTAATAACGCTCATAAAATGCTTTATTAAAAAAAACTAACAAGACCCCATCGTGAACCCGAGTCTTTGAAAGTGCCATGTGCGTTCACCGAAGAGGTGAACAGGATCAAACCCGGGCAGACGAAACGAGTAAGAACGAACGGAGAATGAGGGGGGAAGCGTATGAGAAAGACAGACGGGACGTGGAGAGCAAGCGAGAGAGGCAGACACGTGAGGGGGTTAAAAGTAACAGAGGGTTTATTGTTTACGATTCTTTGGGGAGGGGAGCATGGAGACACTGTGAACACTAGCCTGGCACAGCGCGCAGGGCTCCGGCCAAACTGGGCCGCAATCCAGCCTCTACCCTGCAGACAGACTGAGAGTCGAAACTCTCTCTCTCACACACACACACACACACACACTCAAACATACATTCACATGAGCAACAGCTACACTGAAGTCAAAGACCTTGCAATGTTAACCATATCGCTGCAGTTAACAGATCACAATGTTCATCATGTTTACACCAAACATGCGTTTTAAAATCCCTGAATGCTCAGAAAAATTACACTATTCACAGACCCAATGGTGAGAAACCAAAACAAAGACCGCAACATGAAAGTCATTGAGCAAGCCAAGCTAACGGCTACATTTTGTGAGGCCTGGAAATGCAAGCATTCTCTTTTCATTTCTCTCTCTCTCTCTCTCTCTCTCTCTCTCTCTCTCTCTCTCTCTCTCTCTCTCTGACAGATTTTAACCAAATAGCAGCAAACAAGCAATTATTTCTGGCAGCCCGAGTCCATGGTTCCTTTCCAAGAAAGAGCAGAGGGAGTGGGGGTGGATGAAGTCACTCTGACAGATGGGATTTAAATCAATATTACATTATATGTCCTTATTTATTAAAAAAGAAACAGGAAACCCAACCGAAAAGGGCCCAGAAGAGCAATGAGCTGCTTCTCGCTGATGGAATAATTGCTTTAATACATTTTTTTCACCCTTCTATATCACTTTCTTCATTTCCTGTCACCCTACACACACACACACACATCTTGTCTTTAGACACTGCGAACTTTGGTGTATAAAATAATGGGGCGAAAAAAAGCCTTAACAGAAACCATCTGGAATGGAGCTTAAGACTGAAAAGCCTCCAAAGTTCCATTGTCAAGGAGGAAGAGGAGGACGAGGATGAAGATCACTTTACAAAAACAGCTGGAAAATACAGTTCCTGCACAGGTTGGGCGATGCATACAGCATAGGCATTTCAACTCGTTCTCATCAGGAGCTATAATAATTCCTATGAGGTGGCAAAATCATGAGCAATCATTAAAAAAATGACTCAAAACCTAAACCATAATAATAATAATAATGATAAAAATATGTAAATATATATATATAAAGTCAAGTCATCATCTCTAGCGGTATTAGAAATTTCTAGCAAAAAAACACAAATATGAATACTAAAAAAAATTATAGTAAAATTAAATAAATGAAAATGAATATTTTAAAATATACATATTTTATTTAATGTTTAAAATGTAAAATGTATTTGTAAAAAATAAAAAAAGTATAATATAAATGTAAATACATATATTATTAATAAATAAAAATTAACAAATTAATTAAAAAAATAGCATTTTTACAAAATATGTACAAAAATGAATTATTAATTAAAAAAAATTAACAAATGAATTTAAAGATTGCATTTTTACAAAATATATACAAAAAATTATTTAAAAGTATTATTATCTTTGTTTTAGGACAGCAAAATGACTCAATGACTCAACAAACGACTCAAAACCTAAACCATAATAACAATAATAATAACAATAATAATAACAATAATAATAATAATAATAATAATAATATATAAAAAGTCGTCATCATCCCTGGCGGTATTCGAAATTTCTAGCAAAAACAAAAGATTAAACAAATATGAATACTAAAAAAAAAAAGGTATAATAAAATCAAATAAATGAAAATGAATATTTTAAAATATACATATTTTATTTAATGTTTAAAATGTAAAATGTATTTGTAAAAAATGTTAAAAAAGTATATTATACATACATAGATTATTAATAAATAAAAATTAACAAATTAATTAAAAAAATTGCATTTTTACAAAATATGTACAAAAAATTATTTAAAAGTATTTATTATTTATCATAAATTAACACTTTAATATTTGTTTACATATTTTGTAAATAGGTTAATGTTTAAAAATATAACAAAATAAAAATAAAATAATAAAAATAGATCAAATTATTAAAAATATATTTAAATATATATATATATATATATATATATATATATATATATATATATATATATATATATATATATATATATATTAAATAAAAAAATTTAAATAATCCATAGAATTGATTAGGTCAAATTATGAAGAAAAGAAAAAAATATTTTATGATTAAATCGTGGAATAGATGACTGTTTACGTAACATATCAAGTTGTAAAATGCCATATGCTTTTGCCATCTCACACAAACATGAAAGCGTGTTGGACACTGCGGTCCATTTTCTGACTTTTATAGACATCAGGAGTGATTCTCAATTCAGGAATCTACAAGATAAGAAAACCCATCTACGCAGTGCATTTCATGCGTGCATAATTGGTAAAACGGACATTAGCAGGCATAGTTCCAAAAGTGCTTCAGGTTCTTGCTGAACACATCAGCCGTGTGTGAAGCATGATGGGAAATCATCCGTGTGAAGTCATTGTTATGTGGTACTGTGAATCCGCATTGCTATGTTGGGTGTTTGGCCCTCTCGAGTTTGTGTTGGCATCCTACCAGAAAATGGCGTTAGCAGACCCCTGTTTCTATGGAGACTGATGCAAATGGCACAAAGAGCAGCAAACAGCATGTACTCCCTTTTCAAGTGGTACCTAGCTGATCCTGTCCTGTTTATCAGTAACACAGGGTCTTCAAGTGGGACGTGGGCATCAAGACTGTAAGCCTCTTTAAAGTCAACATGACAAATCAAAACTGACCCACATTCCTGGTCTGATTGTGAACGATTGATTTTTAAAAAATGATAAAAGGCAGACTTTTTTTGACTAATATAGACTTGGTTGGCGTTGTGTCATAGCTGGGGGCGTGGCTTGGGGGCGGAGTCAACGTGGGTCATTCCCCCACAATGTAAATGCATGGGGTTAACCCAGTTTAGCCAGTGTAGAATCACTTTTACCGCTCAACAGAGCAAAATATAGAAAAACTTAGCCATATTGGGTCAAATTGTCCATACAATATCTGTGACTGATAAACGACCCAACGGAGTCTATGGCCAGGGTTTCATTTTCTCATCAAAATACATGCAGCTCCGCCAACCCCCATATAGGTATGACATGCCAACTTCATAATGAAGACGTGAAGATGTTAATTCAGTGTTCCTGACTTTAATGGATTAAAAGTATGTATTACATACATTTAACATTTTAAAGTGATCATAAAACGTGTCTTGTGCTATAAAAATTTACATGTCAGTGTCACAATATTATTAGAATAACTGACAATAGAAAAGTTTTTTATTAACTTTTTTATAGCAACTGTCTTCATCAAAAGCCTGGGCGATTTATGAAGTAGCTTAGCTATTATATTGTGTAATATTTGTGGGAGCAGCTGCATTTTGACGAGAAAATGTTTAAGTGTCGTACATATGATGTGACTATATCAGCTTGAAACTCAAGCATGAGCCTAGCCCTTCCCATCATGAAATAAAGAAGAGTTTTGAATGTTTTGCGCAGTAATAACCTAACGCATTATGTGGCTATGTGATCGTGAATAACTGCTTTAACGATAAATAGAGTCCCGTGACAAGTATGACTTTATTGGCGTTTTGTTCAACAAACTTTTGCCATTGCAATGAATGAAATCTCTTTTTTTTTTAAATCTTTACAATAATACCAGCATCATGTAGTGCAAATGTTTCATTGTAATGGACGTATTGCTCAGGCTTTTGGAATTGCCGAACGGCTCCATCTGTTTAACTGGCAGTATAAAACTTCCGATCAGGGTTTTTTAACTTACTAGATGTGGGGAATGCTGATATGACGCAATTGACTCCCTCACATGTCTCGGTTCCTCGGTTAAAATAGCAATTTTCTCACCATTTACAAATAGTTGGGAACATTTGGGATATTGTAAGTACTCAACTGAACAAAATATATAACACTGGCTTTTTGGTTTTTGGATATTTTATGTCAACGTCATAGGCTGTGATGTATTCTCGTGCTATAGTACGGCGATGACTCGTCGTTGTCGTATGAGACTGCGTGTCCTATGAGAAGAGGCGTTGCTTAATTCATGACAGCACGCTTAATTATTCATGACTGCACGGTCGATAGTAGGGATGGGCATTTCAAGAAAAAATAATATTCGAAGATCGCTGAGAATTATTAGATTTTTATTCGAAAATCGCTCCTCCCCCGCATGCACGCATGGAAAGGCTACACACATATAAACAGAGAGAGAGAGGGAGAGAGACCATTCACGCTCTCAATCTGTATGATAACAAACTGTTTAATTCATTAGGGAATAGCCTATATCAACTAAAGCCATATAATTATTGTAACATGCTGAAACATATGACTGTTATTTGACATCGCCCCAAGTTACCGCAAACGTTATATGCCACAAGTCTACAGTGTGTGCGTGAGGCGATGTGTTCTTCTTCTGTTGTCTCAGGGTGTTTTTACTCTGGCAGTTTAGTTCAAAATGGGGCACGGTTCGCATGAAAAATTGCTAATGTGAAAGCTTACATACAGAGCTTGGTACCCGAGAACCCGTGAACACACAACCGGAGTTCGGTTGCTCTCGGAGCTGTGCCGCGATTCACGTGAATGTGCAAACAACACTCGGGTGCGCACTTGTTCTGGAAGAAAAGTAACCAGCGCGTGCGTTTTAGCCAATGTCATTATGTCATTGCAATGTCATTAGTTCGATAACACACATGTAAGTGATGATAGTGTTGATGAGTTACCTGAGATACGATCGCGAGAGCGAGCCTGCAGTGTATTCACGCATAGAGTGCAACCAGGGCAGCAAATTAATGGCAATTCACCGTCTCCTCAAAAGAGCCTTCAAGCGACACACATACGGTTAACCCAAGTGTCGTTTACTCAGCTGCACATAATAGCACCATATTAATAAAAACAATTATATATATATATATGATAGATATATTCTATCATGCCTGTGCACGTTTGTGATGACGTAAGATGAACGCTAACGCACCAGGGTTCAAGTTGAGTGTGAAACCAGACCAACGCTGCGGAGGGAAGAATCACGCTCGGACCGCAGCAAACGTGCTCAGTATAAAACACCCTGAGAGCTGACTGACAGATTTTAGGTGCGTTATTGGCAGCGACTCCCTCTGGTTACATGAACGCGTCACCACCACATCAGCACCGAAAACATGGGGATTTTTTTGGGACGATAATCGCACAAACTATTCGATATTCTATAATTAAATCAACTAATCGAATATTCGAAAATCGCGACCCATCCCGAGTTGATAGGCATTTTACTCGGACTGACGCTTCAAACTGCGAAATCGAACACAGTAGTGTTGTAGTCAAGACCACCTAAACCGAGACCAAGTCGAGACCAAGACCAGCGTGTGCCGAGACCAAGACAAGACCAAGACTTTGTGGTGTTGAGACCAAGACAAGACCAAGACCAAGACAGGGCGAGACAGAGTCAAGACCAAGACCAGACCAGCACTCCTTAAATTCATCTAAAAGATCCATATCTAGTGTCTGAGAAATGACTTATATTGAATACGGTAATTAAATACAATTAGAATAGTAAGACACTATCGCTGTTACCAATCAAATCACTACCAATAAAATTCATGGTACAGAAGTTGCATCTGAATTGATACGATTACACCTGCATAAATAATGTTAAGATTAATTTAACATTAAAACATTAACATTATTTAACCGTCACAGAATCCTTTATTCAACCGATTTGTTCAAAGCAACCGATTCTTTTAATAACCAAACGCTGCCGAATTAGCAAAGACACAGTTTAAAATGTAATTTAATATTAACTTCTTGTTTATAGAATGTTTGTATAAATCAATATCATTTGCAATCACGCTAATATATTCATGAAAACAGCTCTCTTGCTATTGCGATATTGCTTAATTCTATTCTATGTTATATAAAAAAACAATCTCAGAATTTTGTGGGCATTTATATAAATTTTTGCACATTTCTGAGACAATTCTGCATTGATTTTGAACCCGGCAGCATAGTAACAAAATAAATCACATTACAAAGAAGTAAGCTGTAAGTTTTACATCAAATCACATTAATGATATTAAATCAGACAATGCACCGGAAATTTAGTGATATCCTTGCAGTTGTGGTCTTGACTGGTCTTGAGATAAAATCCAGAGTCCTTTAAGTCCGAGACCAAGACAAGACCGAGGAGAAATGCAGTCGAGACCGAGACAAGACCAAGACCATCAAAAAATGGTCTTAAGACCGGTCTCGAGACCAAGACCGGTCTCGAGTACTACAACACTAGAACACAGTAAGCGAGAGATGCATTAATGGATCAAAAACGAGTGTTTTTTCCGCTTTGTATGAGTTTCTGCGTTGCATACGTTCTCTTCAATAGATCCTGAGTCTTCACACAAATGCGATTCATCCACACTTTGAGTGTAACCGCTCTTTACGGCCATTTAACTGACCAAACGCAAATAAAAACTCCACAAAATAAGCCTCAAAAGTTATCATAAGTATGCAACAGTGTGTTCATAGATTTTCGATCCAGAGAACAAATTGCGAATGGCTTTGCATTTAATTGTCCATTGAATTATAGGTGTCACAGGATGTATTTGTGTAACGGTGAGCTTGTATATTGTGTTGCGTGTAACTTGATGGTCATTTGCAGCATGCATTTGTGGTAAGCTTTGATGCTTTTAATGAGAGCGAAATAAAATTGTCTGAACCAGAAGCCGTTGATGTGCTGTCAGTCTCCCCTCGTCCCCCTCCACTCCGCCACTAAACCACGCCCACTTTTATAGCAATTTTCAAAACTGTGGTGAGAACTGACGGCTGCTGAAACAGGGGGTTTCATGTCCCTTTAAGGTCTTTTACCGTTAAAAATCGCGATCATTTTTTACTGTGAGGGCTTCTGGAGAACAAAAATAGGGAACTTGCAGTAAGTGAAACAGATATCAGGCATGTTTAATTGCTAGGATGCAGACACCTTTTTGCTGTCAAGTGCTGCCATTTATGTGTCATTATTGAGATTTACATAAATAATGTGGATCTTGTTGCACACTGGTCTATTATTGCGCTCAGATGCCCCTAAACTTCACACACTGCATGTTGTTCAAACGCCCACTGCCTCTAGTCTATCAGTCCTATGGGAACACAGTATATGCTCTGTTCCAAAACCTATTGAGCTGACTACATAGACAGCATTTCAAGGCATCATATGCACACTTACAATGCAAAGGTTTTAGTTTAAACATGCCGCCTCCTTATATACCTTCAGACTTAAGTAAAAAAAGCAACAGCACAATACAAGCATGTTGATTTGGACATGGGAAAAATTACTTTTCACTCTCAAATAAAAAGACATTATGAATATCAATAGATCGCCACCTGTAATTAAAATTGTTCCAAATCAGCCAAAAGTTGTGTTTTGGTTAGGATGCTGCCCTCAGAAGTCAGCTGCCTATCTAGGCAGTGTAAGCTCACTAGGTTTTGGAACAGAGCTATAAAGAAACAGAAAACTATTCAGAAATATGAAACATTAGAGAAAATGTTTTAACTTTTGTGCACAGGGATATTTTTGCATTTGTATTCATAAAAAGTGGTCAAAGAATCAGAATGAGGCCCAATACTGCTAGGAGTGCCATTCTCGTCCCCTTTCAATAGGGATTCAACCATGAATACGTCAATAACCAGACATGCATAAACCGAGTAGTACAAGTAGATGTGTTTTCTTACCTTTGGTTGAGATGACAGAAACCGCAGCACATGAAATGAGAAAAGAAGAAAAATACAGGGTCACTATACAGTACACACTTTGAGCCCAATAGCACATGTCTGTTAATGTGAAGAAACCATCCGAGGATGAAAAGATCTGGATGGCAGCCTGAAAAGTGTGAAAACGCTCTGGTACGCCTAGAAATGTAATAGTGTTTGTGTACTGTTGGGAGTCTGTATGTAAGCGAAAAATCCTAATTGGAGTCTTTTGTCTTTCCCTCCATCTGTAGTTTATCAATCCAAGGGGCTTCAAAACTGGAAGTGCTTTCATTAGAATTACAAGGCTTTTCCTTGGCATGCCGAGGGCTGAGAGTCTTACACGACCTCACACTGTTTTACACACATGGACACACACACACACACACACACTCAGAGTAGCTCACAGTAATGCATTCTGCTCATCAAAGAGTACAATGACTGCACAAGCACAAGAATTTTAAGCATAAACACACACAAGCACACACTCTTACTTCTTGTGAACCCAAAAATGAGCCTAAGAATTTATGCTTTAACAATAACTATAATGAAAACTAGCATCCGCATTAATGAACAATAACACTAAAGGCATGGCACCCATAAATGAGTGTGTGTGCTGGGTTATGTCGCACTTTAAAGGTTAAGTGTGTTGCAATAAATAAATAAATAAATGTAATAAAATAACACTATAAATAAAACAATTCTTAAAAGTAAAAATGTAAATAAATACCATGTAATAATATAATAATAAATAGAACAATACATTTAAAATCAAATAAATTCCATAAGATAAATATATAAAAATGTACAAAAATTATAAAAAATAAATAAATAAATAATAATAATAATATATTATATAAACTAATTAAAAATAAATGTGTAACAATATTAAATAACTTTATATAATAATGATAATAAAAAATTAAATAAATAAATAAATTCCACTAAATAAATCTCATTAAAAAATAAATGTATAAAACATTAAAATAATTGTATTTAATAAAATATCAAACAAATATTAAGGTGTTAAGTTATTAGGTATTAAGGTGTCTCTGGGACAACAAAAGGATTTTCATCCAAAAATGGCACCCATCACATTTAAATAAACGTGGAGGTGGAGGATGAAGCTTTATTACAATGTGTCTTGTGTGCATTTGTGTTTACAGTGTAAATCCTGGCAGCTTCAGTAATCCTTAACAAACAGAGACATGTTGCCGTTAGACTTCACTTGGATCATTTTCTCTGACAAATGAACACAGTTATGCTCTGTTCCAAAACCTAGAAATTTTAAGACATTATAAGTGAAGTAGACTAGAATAGTTTACCAAAAATGTGTTTGTTGTCCGTTATGTGTATTGTAGTATGAGACTCCCATAGAAAAACACTTAACACACCACAGCCATTTGAGGTTTCACAATAAAAGCATGTGAAACCTGTTTTCAAGAGAGATAGTTCCCCTCGGGTCGGGTGAAAGGGTCTGGAAGTGATCTAGTGTTGAGGAGAGAGAAGCAGAGATTGGGGTAGCAGAGGACAAAGGGAGGGAGGGCAGATTGTTTTAACCTCTGACCCTGGCACACTTCACACTAACCACTTCAAACCCCATCCACCAATCAGAGACCAGCGGAGTCACACCGCAACATCTGTGAGCGTCTCTCCCTCTGTGTGTGTCTGACTAGATCTGAGTCAGCAGCCACAGACTGAATACGGCCATTCAAATATTGAATAATATTGAATATTTTGATGGATAAATAAGTCTTTTGCAACATAACTATTCTTATAACTTATATTTATGCTAATTTGAATAGCATTACAATGTCTTAAAATTAATGTGCATAACATCTTTTAAAAAAGTAAACTCAGTTCAAGTCAAATACATTGCAATACTTACACCGATCAGGCATAACATTATGACCACTGACAGGTGAAGTAAATAACACTGATTATCTCTTCATCTGGCTACCTGTTAACATTTTGTCCGCAAAGTTGATGTGTTAGAAGCAGGAGAAATGGGTAAGAGTAAGGATTTGAGCAAGTTTGACAAGGGCCAAATTGTGATGGCTAGACGACTGGGTCAGAGCATCTCCAAAACTGCAGCTCTTGTGGGATGTTCCCGGTCTGCAGTGGTCAGTCTCTATCAAAAGTGCTCCAAGGAAGGAACAGCGGAGAACCGGCGTCAGGGTCATGGGCGGCCAAGGCTCATTGAGGCACGTGGGGAGCGAAGGCTGGCCCTTGTGGTCCGATCAAACAGACGAGCTACTGGAGCTCAAATTGGTCAAGAAGTTAATGCTGGTTCTGATAGAAAGGTGTCAGAATACACAGTGCATCTCAATTTGTTGCGTATGGGGCAGCACAGCCGCAGACCAGTCAGGGTGTCCATGCTGACCCCTGCCCATCGCTGAAAGCGAAATCTACATTATGCCATAATGTGTAATAGTCCGTAGAGGTGGTAAAGATGTGCTATATGTAAAATGATGTGTCATTTTACAAATAATTGTAACCACAACTTTACCAGATGGTCCCATCTTTAAAGACAATAATAATGCAGCCTTACAATAAACTATTTATTAATTTAAATGTATTTATTTTAATTCTTAAAGTTGTAACCACAATAAATAAACCAACCAACAAACAAACAAACAAATTATAAAATAAAATGAAATCTTTGGTAACACTTAACAATAAGGTTCCATTAATAACTACTTCAGTTAACATGAAACAAGAATGAACAATACTGATACAGCAGATTTAAATCTTAGTTAAATGTTAATTTCAACATTTACTAATATATTATTCAAATCAGAAGTTGTATCTGTTAACATTAGTTAATGCACTGTGAACTAACATGAACAAACCATGAATAGCTGGATTTGTATTAACTAACATTAACAAAGATTAATAAATACAGTAACACATGCAATGCTCATGTTAGTTAATACATTAAATAATGTTAACAAATGTTTTATGTATCATTTTACAAATAATTGTAATCTGAGCTTTACAAGGTGGGTCTACCTTTAAGGACTAAAATGCAGCCTAACAATACACCATTTATTTTAATTAATTTTAGTTTTTTTAATTAAATAAAAAACAGTGTATCGTAAGGCTGCATTATAGCCCTTAAAGGTGTGACCACCTGGAAAAGTAGTACAAGAAATACAGAATGATGGAGAGCGAAAGAGAGCAAAAATATGATACCTCAGGGGGGAAAACGCACTTAGTTCCTGTCATATGACCCTGCTTTTCCTCTTCCTTATAAACACGTTTCTGCCATTCAGAAGCTACACCAAACACTCTCATATACATTTACACACACACAAACACAATAAATCCCAAACATATGTGCGCAGAAACAAGAAATCATGACTCTGGACGTACAAGGATCTCAACAAACCTTCACGTAAACATGCTGAACCCAACAAATCTCATCCCAACACACATAAACACACACTCACTGTCACCCGGAGCAGATCCAGGAGTAGCTGGACATGTTGAGATTTACCTTGGCAAGGCTGCGTGTAGTAAAGCTTAGACACAGCAACAGAATGAATGTGTTTTCTTAATTTACACTGTCCCATCCTGACCCGGAGTCTGATCAAACGCCCCGCGACCGGCTGTCTCACATGCACAACAAAACACATGTAAACACACATCAAAGAAACAGGAAACACCAGATAAGAACAACGTGTTTCTGGCGCTAGAAAGAGAAAAGTAAATTAAAAGCAAAAGAAAATGAGAAATAGGAGAGGAGACGACCAAAGGCTGTTTACTGGAGTCACATAAGCACTCTTATCTGCCGATGAGGAACAGCAAGCGTCCACAGAAACTACTGTAAACACACCGCAGACATACGGCAATACTGCAGTTCAACATCGCAAAACACATTAAAACCACTTAAGACCATTTAAATGTATGCTCCTTTCAACTGGTTGATACAGACGACTTCAAGGTTTAAAATGTATATTTTATGCCACGGTTATTCCAATAGAAGGAAGTTTTATTTTATTGTTTTATGATTGTTAATTTGTGACGCATGCAAAATGAGTGGCAATGAGCAAATCTTCAAAAATGAGTTATTTTCACATTCTCTATTAAAAATGATGTATGGTTTGTTTGAATCGGACAGAAAATTATTGAGCTACACCCGTTTGAGTCTGCAAAGTCAATTTGAAGAAAAATCACGTTTTCTGAAGGTTCCCAAGACAATCACAAAGCAACCATACCTTAAAATCCCTGGTGATAACACCAAATTTGACATGCACCAATCAACACCAAATATCTATAGGAAAAATATATTATACCCCCCCCCATGGTACCACAATTGACCGTTCGCAAAGACCCGCCCCCTTTAGTTACTGCTGCCATGTCTGACAAGCCATGGCGCTCTCACACCACACTCGTTCTCACGTAGAGAAAATACATCGTGGAGCAAAGAGGACGCTGACAACACGCCGACAGACAGGACAGAGCAAGTTACTTTTAATATGAAACAAAGTCTCAACTTTGAAATTGTCATTTTTTTTAAAGAAAAGTAAACAATAAATAAAAAATTTGAGTTACAACAAAATATCTGAGTTACTTTTTCACATTTATTTGACTGACAGCTCTCCTGTCCCCATGTTGAGAAAAATCGAGAGTAAGTGCAGAGGCGTTGTGTGTAAACATGATGGTTATTGTAGTTCCAGACTAAGGCCCAATCCCAATTCTATTTTATACCCCTTCGCCTTCCCCTACCCCTACACCTAACCGTTCCCCTTGCCCCTTGAAACAGGGCCAAACTGTTCTCTTTGTTTACTAACCGTTCCATTCCGTGCTGATCCGAGCCGGCCGGTATAGATATTGTTTCGTTATCTACTGTGGTGCTGCGATAATGTTATACGTCAAGTCAGTCGTCGCCTTGGTAACGCAAGAGTTTACAGACGATATGTGATGTAAATATGGACTGCGTTTTTAGTTGAACAACTATTATTAATGTGTTCAAATCACTCAAAAAGTTTAGCAAGCTATGGAGAAACTGGCAGCCAGGCGACACGCAAGTGATCGATCCCGAGTGGCAACATACACACGTTCGGTTCTAGCAGCACGGTAGTCGGTGGAGAGAAACTCCTCATACCCCTTCGTTCGAAGTGTGGTCCTGAAAATTCTTTGTTTGAAGGGCTATCTGGCCCTTCCCCTTACCCCTACCACTCCAGCCAAAGGAGAATCGAGACACCCCTACCCTTCACGTGAACGCGCAAAACGAAGGGGTAGGGGAAAGAGAAGGGCTAAGGGGTAGAAATGGGATTGGGCCTAAATGTGAATCGCACTTGCACAATAAAGATTCAGTACTCCTCAAAATGAATAAAATCAGTCAAATGCAAAATCAGAGTACTATGTAAACCTCCAATAATTAAATGTTAAATAAAACAAATATTTGTATGCATAATCCACCTTTATATTTAATATAAGTAATTTTTACCAATCTTGCTGCTGACCTCTGATGACGAAAATTACTAGATTTTTTGTTTTTATTGGTAAAACCTTTTTGTCCTGCATCCTATTCTTCCATTATCCAGAACGGCAGCACAGCAGAGCTGCGCCCTCTACTGTTCATGAGTGAATTCGTATTTTTACCTCAGCCTGGGGCTTATTATTTCAATTTTGGAATGAAGAGTTACCGTTGCACAAAAATATAACTTTTTTGTTATAAACAAAAACAAACCCAGTCCAGGTGAGAAAAAGTAACGCAAAAGTAACGCAACATTACTTTTCTTAAAAAGTAACTAAGTAACTCAATTAGTTACTTTTTAAGGGAGTAACGCAATATTGTAATGCATTCCTTTTCAAAGTAACTTTCCCCAACACTGGTGTGATCGCTGTAGCGCCTCAGTTAAAGCTGCTCGTGAACGCTCGTTTTTCAAGTTCAAGTCCACCGACGTTAATCTACTAACTCTCCTGACTGCTTTGTCGGACAAACCAGCAGATTCAGCGATATGATTGGTCAGATCGCCTGTCAATCAAACTCACGGCGAAGGGTGAATTGTTTGATTAACATTAATGAAACGGACAGCCTATATAATAAGACCTACTGTACCACACGGCTCTGATAAAATGTTACACATCAGATGTATTTCCCCAGCAGTTAACCAAACGTTTACTTAAAGGGTTAGTTCACCCAAAAATGAAAATTACTCCATGATTTACTCACCCTCAAGTCATTCTAGGTGTATATGACATTCTTCATTCAGACGAATACAATCGGAGTTATATTACAAAAGTCCTGGCTAATCCAAGCTTTATTATGGCAGTGACGTGTTGGGGGGTTTTTGAAGTCCATAAAAGTGCATCTATCCATCATATAACGGCTCCACGTGGCTCCGGGGGGTTAATAAAGGCCTTCTGAAGCGAAGTGGCATGTTTGTGTAAGAAAAATATCCATATTTAAAATTTGACTTTAAAAGTCGACTTGCACTAAAAGACTAACCCCTGACGCTACATTTTTGTTTTGCTCTATTCTCTGCGCTTCTGCGTTCGTCAATGCGCATGCGTCAAGGTTTCCGGGGTCAAGGGTTACTCTTTTGTCATAAATCGATGTGTATGGTAAATCATGGAGTAATTTTCATTTTTGGGTGAACTAACCCTTTAAGACATAACAGATAATGTTTACGTGAATACTCGCCAAGACAGATATTTTGAAATACAGTAATTCTGTGTATATCGGGATCGAACACTGTCTGTGCGCGCACGCGTCAGATCTGTCAGTCAGCACAAGTGCGATCGTTTTCATGGACAAAGGAAAGGTGCTCCTCTCAGAAAACGTACAAATAAAGACACTTTCACATGTTTAATTGCTATTTGGGGCAGTAGTGGCCTAATGGTTAGAGAGTCGGACTTGTAACCGGAAGGTTGCGGGTTCGAGTCTCAGGTCCGGCTGGAATTGTCGGTGGGGGAGTGAATAACCAGCGCCCTCCTCCACCCTCAATACCACGACTGAGATGAGACCCTTGAGCAAGGCACCGAACCCCCAACTGCTCCCTGGGCGCCGCAGCAATATGGCTGCCCACTGCTCCGGGTGTGTGTTCACTACTGTGTGTGTGCGCACTTGGATGGGTTAAATGCAGAGCACAAATTCCAAGTATGGGTCACCATACTTGTCCACACGTCACTTCACTTCATTTGGAGCATTGGGATCTCTAGACAAGGGCTTAATAAACTCATTTTTGTGAATATGAGATACACCCCCTGATTGAAGTTTCTCCATATGATTACACATTTTGTAGCACCCCTAGAACTACTGGCCGGGGTGGCGGACTTGCCTGTGTTTTTAAGAAGGGTTTGAAATGCCGTCTTTTGTCAGTGGTTGAGAGTATTAGAGCTTCGATGCTCGAGTTATGATGTATGATGCTTGGAAATCTGTTCTGTGTGTGCTGGTCTATAGACCACCAAAATATAACAAGGATTTCATTCAGCAGTTTTCGGAGTCATCATCACATATTGTGCCAAGTTGTGATAACATTTTAATTCTTGGGGACTTCAACATACATGTGTGCTGTCCGAATGGTTTCTGAGTTTTTAATTTCAACTCCAACCCATGAGCAAGGCCATATTTTGGACTTGTTATTGTCTCTGGGCCTTCCTATTTGCAATGTTAATGTTTTAAATCATGGTCTGTCTGATCACATGCCTGTTATTTTTAATGCTATTATGCCATGCAAACCAGACAGGTGTGTTTTGTTCTCATCTCATGACGTCAACCACGGCTGCAGAACCTTCTGAGGTATATAACTTCTTAATTTGTGAATGTGATGGAGTCCCCTTCTCCTTCTGTGGGTCCAGATGAGCTGTTGATATTGCTTCATTCTGTTTGCTCCGATATCGTAGATGTAGTGGCCCCATATAAAGTTAGGAAACCTAAAATTAATCCGACTCCGTGGCTTAACAACTATACTCGTTCTTTGAGACAGGAATGCAGGAAGGCTGAACGGAAACGGCGAAAGAATAAGTTACAAGTTACTCTTCAGATTATGAGGCAGTGTTTTTCGGACTATCAGGCTGCCGTGAGAACTGCAAGGCAAAATTATTTCTCGAGTGTCATTGCACAGAAATGTGATGCCCCTGCAGCCCTAATTTCAACGGTTAATAGACTTCTTAATCCAACTGTGTTATACCCTGACCCCCTCATTGGAAAATGTGAAATGTTTAAGACGCTAGAGAAGATGAGAGCCATTCTGCCTACATCCGCAGTTGAGTCTCGTTTCAGGCTGGCTGTGATGTGGTTCCTTTACGTCAGGAGTCCTCCAGGACTGAGTTTGGAGACACCTGCTTTACGTCTTCTTAAGGAGATGGTTGATGTTGTTGGGCCAAGTATTACTTCTCTTATTAACATTAGCCTTGCTTAAAGCCGGATGGAACAATCTCATTATCAAGCGGTTATTCAACCACTTCTTAAAAAGAGCCTAATTTAGACCCATGCTTTTACAATGCTTTTAGAGAAGGTGGTTTATTCATTTTTAAATAGGTACGCCATCCTAAACAAATTCCAGTAGGGTTTGAGGGCAGGTCACAGCACTGAGTTGTTAATGACCTTCGTATAATCAAAGATGCAGGTAACGCTGCAGCTCTGATTCTATTGGATTTGAGCACAGCCTTTGACACAATAGATAGACCATGTGATTCTTTTAATGCGGTGATCCCATATGATTGGAATTCGTGGGACGGTTTTAGAGTGGTTCAAGTCTTGTCTGTCAAATAGATCATTCTCTGTAAAGTATGGTAATTTTGTTTCAACAACAGCACCTGTTACTTGTGGGGTTCCTCAGGGTTCTGTTATTGGCCAGAATTTATTTTTTATTTTATGTTGCCCCTGGGCTCAATTTTTTTAAAATACGGCATGTCTTATCATCTGTACGCTGATTCATCTTCCTTTGAGAGTGGGAGAGAAAAATGGCTCTAATTTGCTATTTGCATGCCTTGAGGAGGTTCAGAACTGCGATGGATGGATGGATGGATGGATGGATGGATGGACGGACGGACGGACGGATACATCTAAATTTAAATTTTTTCACTTGATTTGGCTGTAGCTCAAAATGATCCCGTGTGCATTCCGACTCCTTTAGCCAGCAAAGGGTCACATTTAATGTAAATGCAGTTATATTTTCGTGTTAATTTTCTCACTGTGAAGTTACTTTTTGCAATATATATTGGAAATTGCAGAGTGATGCTGTGAACAAAATCAATGAAATATTTGTTCAACCGTTACATTTAAAGTGAACCATCTGAACAAATTGATTTGCAAGAAATGAATGGGCCTCAGCGGTATTGCCCACACGCACTCAAAAGAGCAGGATAAATGCAGCCAAATGTCCGGTATAAACCCGAACCATGATTTCTGTCTCTAATGACCCTGTCAGTGAGATTGAACAGCACGTTTCAGACTCCACGCATGGAGGTTCAGGTTTCTCCTCACGCAGGCCCACCTTCCGCCGCAGACCCCGAGCCAAGATGACTGGCGTGTGGGATCGGCGGGTACCGGCGCTGCAGTCAGGTTTGAGGTTTGAGTCGCTGCCACGGCTGTGTGATGACTGTAATGAATGTGGTTTTACTGGTAGGTAATCATACATGCACACACACACACACACACACATATATATATATATATAAACAAAAGCAGTTGTGCATATGTGAATCCACTGCTGTAAAAATACTTTGAAATTTGAAAAGTTGAAACAAGATACTTGTCATGTTACGCAGTTCCACTCTGCTAGCTACACGAAAAATCGAACTGTCTGTCTGTCTGTCTATTAGGGATGCCACAATTCTCAATATAATATTGAACCGTTCGGTACGGCATTCACGGTTCAATACGCGCTTGTGAATTGCGTTTTTTTTTTTTTTTCGGTTTTGCATTGAATTAATTATTTTTCTACAAATTCTATCATTTGCCTCCATCCCAATACTGAACAACGCGACATACATTCACATCACACATCAGTGGTAGAGTCACACTCACGGAACACTATAGTTATTCACAATCACGAAAGTTTATTATTTGCGTGCGTTTTACAGCCTTGCCGGCTCATTCGCGTGCGCGGTTTTAACATGCGCTTTTCCGAGCGTGCGCACTAAACGCCTGTCAAACACGTGATTACTGGACTAAGTAGTCTTACTGCGCTAATACTGTCAAATACAGGTTAACATAAACACAGTCGGTTATGTCTAAAGTGAAAGTAAAATCGGCGTGTGTCTGTATATTAGATGCACGCAGGTCTTAAATTGACAGCAGTGCAGTAGTGAACACGCCGTCCTTAAAGAGACAGTTCACCTCTAAAATTATGTCAATATTTCCTCACTCTAATATTGTTCCAAATCTATATTCATTTCTCAATGACAGAATTTTCATTTTTGAGTGAACAATCCATTTAAATGTTAATACAACAACAAAAGACAAAGAGAAAATCACTCGCTGCTCTTGACTGACAAACTAATACAGTAGCTTTAATAAGAATCAATGTATATTTTATAGTGAAGTCTATGTAGTGTTTTATTTTTACATTTATTCATTCAATTTCATACTTAAATGCTGCTGTACAGCTCTGAGCTGCCAGTGTAAATCTTTATATATATTTATTTTATATTATACAATACACTCGGAATGTGTCCAAGGGGATTTTTTTAAAGTAAAGTTTTAAGTTTAAGTAAGGTTTTTCAATTCTTTTAAGTAAAATAAAGAAAGAGTATTGCAATAAAAAAAATAGTCGTTTTTCTCCTTAACCTCTTGCTGTTCCTGTCGCCTAAGAATAGAATAGCAAAAAACTGATGTGACAAGCCATCAGAACCGAACCGAAAACCAAGGTTAAAAACAGAGGTATGTATTGAACCTTGGACTAACTGTATTGTTGCATCCTCACTGTCTGTCTGTCTGTCTGTCTGTCTGTCTGTCTGTCTGTCTGTCTGTCTGTCTGTCTGTCTATCTAACTGTCTGTCTGTCTGTCTATCTGTCTGTCTGTCTATCTAACTGTCTGTCTGTCTGTCTATATGTCTGTCTCTCTGTCTGTCTGTCTATGTCCATCCATCCATAAAATATTGAATTCTGCAAAACAAAACAACATTACTTATTTTTGCACATAATGACAGATTATAAGTGGACAATAATAAAATTCCATTTTAAGCATATTTATATTTATCTTACTATACTATACTAAATCTTACTATAATTAAGTCATATTTTTAAAATGTTGAATAACTTAATTAATATATCTGGCCATTACATTAACTATTCCCCACAATTTAATTTAAATAAAACTATTATTTCGTATAATTTTGTAAAATGTATTAATTATTTAAAATGTTAAATATGACAACATAATCTACAGTATTTAAAAAAGTATTTAAAAATGTTATGTCATCTTTAAAATGAAAAGGGGGGAAATTAGCATGTACAACTAAATGTCCAACATGCTGAAACATGTCCAATAATGATACATATAAAATAAAGTGTCTAATATTGACCAATAGCTGATGTAACATAACGTAGGGTCTCTAACAAACTGAACCAATAAGAAAAAGCTCATCTGTTTCAAAAATAGTCGAACTAGTCGCACTACCGTAAAATGTGGCTTAATAGCGCTGCAATTTTATGTTAGTTTCTCCCATCGCCGCATGTCTGTGAAACACCGGAGTTGAAACGCTCATATATACATTCAGATACGTTTACAAAAGGACACATATGCATTCTCTGGTTCACACACACACACAGACACGTACAGTACAGAGCTATTCAACTGTGAATGGTTTAGTTTCCTTACACCCGACCGCCCACCGACTCCTACACCCTTCCTTTCCGCCCAGTTCAAATCTAAACAAAAGA
>CM042240.1:16683153-16720653 GCA_023566225.1 Romanogobio albipinnatus
TCACGCTGGAATTTACCAATCGGTAAGCCCCGCCCCTCAAATGCAGATGAGCCAATGGCAGTTGTGTATCAGTCGCAGTGAGACCGGAACTAAGACATCTTTAGGTTTCAGCGCCATAAAGAAACATTGGAAAATCCGAAGATCTCATCGGTTTGATAGTGTTTATGCTACAAAAAAGGTAAAATTATGTGCCTGGGCAGGTATCCTGAGAGGATTTTCAGGTTGTTATACTCTCATTAAGTTACGATTAAAGTTAGTGAGTCCCTGCTAACATACAAACAAATATAACTAACTGTTCTCACGTCAGGTAACGTTAAAGGGAAAGTTCACTCAAAAATGAAAATTAGCCCATAATTTACTCACCCTCAAGTCATCCGAGGTGTATATGACATTCTTCTTTCAGACGAATACAATCTGAGTTATATTACAAAAGTCCAGGCTAATCCAAGCATTAGAATTGGATTCATAGTTGCTCTGTTTTTGAAGTCCATGAAAGTGCATCTGACCGTCAAATAACTGCTCCACGCGGCTCTGGGGTGTTAATAAAGGCCTTCTGAAGCGAATCGATGCGTTTGTGTAAGAAAAATATCCATATTTAAAACTTTATCAAGTAAACTTTCACAAACCGCTTGTCTGGACTGCGCTCATACAAATCAAACACCTGACTGTGGACACTTCATCGCAGCAGTTGTGAACAATCAATCGGTTTGAATACTTTGTCTTTCAAGACTTTTATGAGGAGGGTTTGAAGACATTCATGTAGCACATGGACTGGTTTACCCTCATTCATGAAAATGGCAATTTCTACTTTTTTTTTCTACTTTTTTTTTTTTAATGTATATTTCATTCATATTTAAAACTTTATCAAGTAAACTTTCCGACTGCTTTCCCTATTCAATTTATGGAAAGTGTTGAAAGCTCCCCTGCCGATCGAAAGACTAACGCGACAAGGTCCACTCGTCATGACGTCACGTACGCATCTTGAGTTTCACTTTCAACACTTTTCCATTGAAGGCAGTCGGTCGAAAGTTTACTTGATAAAGTTTTAAATATGGATATTTTTCTTACACAAACGCATTGTTTCGCTTCAGAAGGCCTTTATTAACACCCCAGAGCCGCGTGGAGCACGTTATTTGACGGACAGATGCACTTTTTATGGACTTCAAAAACTGGGTGAACTATCCCTTTAACAGTGTAGGTCAAAAACACATAAACTAACATTTCAGTGCCTCTCCATATTAAACTGCTTAAATGTATGAATTTAATGTTACCCTGCGGTACATGAACAGTGTTGATCCTGGATGTTGTCATCTGTGATCGTGATGAGCGTAATGAGGCTTCTCTCGCTTGCTTTGAAACCCTAGTTTCCAAATGAATCTCCCACCATTATTTATTTTAAAATCTTTTATATATTGAAGTCCCGGTTGAATGCTCCTCGACAAGAGGTGGTCCTTCTGTTTTTTTACTGTGAGTGTTTTTGTATAATTTGCTGTGCATGTTAATGATAATGCAACGGAGCGAGAGAGTGTTTGTGAATGAGACGTTAATACGCACTTCTGCTTTGTTTGTTCAACTCTTACGGTGATTTTTTTTGGAGTGAAAAACGATGCAATAAACTTCATAAACATCTCCGAGTTTGGCCATCATTTGGACGGGGTCCGCTACATTCTGTGTCCAAAAACATCTTGGGATAAGTTTTTCACACTGACAGCGGTCATTGTAAGACTGTTAGCAAATCCGTTTGTCCGAGTTAGCAACAGTAACTAAGGGGGGCGGGGCTTACTGATAGGTCAATTGATACGGAATCACTGTGTATCAAGTGCTGAGGAAGATCTGGAGCTGAAATTTAGATATGGTAACGGGCGTTTCGGAAGAAGAAAAAATAAGCAAGACAGAAAGCAAGCAAGCTCTCAGCGGTCCTGAGCAGATGAAGATGGAGGAGGGTGATGAGGTGAGACAGGGCTGATCCTGCTGAGAACATTCAGAGCCCAAGGGCTGAGAACTCAAACTGGATTTACCTGCCCGTGTCCTCATGTGAACCAGCACACAGTCACACCCTCTCCTGCGATCATTCAAATTCACACACAAGACTGTGTGGCTGCTGAAATCAATTACTTGTTAATTGTTAATACATACAATAAATAAAATACTTGACGCTGTTCATTTCTTTAAGTGCTGTCAACATCCGTCTTTAATTTGACATCAGAGCTGTTTAATTTTACTCCGTGTGTTTTTCTAAAACTGTCTATTCAGAGCCACAGACTCACAAAACACAGGTCGAAAGTCTCTAGCAGAGAACCTGTTCATCAGTAAATAACGGAGAAGGGAAAGAACGTACAGAACAGTTAACAAAAAGCTAAATCATTTGCAAGCTCAGCACTTCAGCATTCATAGAAATGCAAAAACCAGTGGATGAATGCATGCAAGATTGCGGTATGTACACAGTGGGGAAATTACTTATTTCAATAATGCATGCACTGTGTTTGCATTTTAGTGACTACTGAATGTGTGTGCTTGTCCACACAAAGCCTAATAATTGCACACATTATCATTTAGATTAATTTCCTTAAAAAGGGGACTTGACATTCAAGAAATAAATATAAAAATCTTCTATCTATCCGTCCGTCCGTCCGTCCATCCATCTATCTATCTATCTATCTATCTATCTGACTGTCTGTCTGCCTGCCTATCTGTCTGTCTATCTATCCCTCTGTCCGTCCATCCATCCATCCATCCATCCATGAAAAACCACAATTGATTCTACTGGTTTCATAGTGTTGATCAGCAACATACATACATATCAGTGTTTAATAACAAACACAAGCGAGAGGCTCTAAATCAGGAAAGGAAAACAGAGTGGTGTTCACTCTCCCATGATGAGTTCTTAACTGCAGACACCGACCGCAGAGCCTGACAAGAGACTTAAGATGAAATATACAACACATTAGGCCATTGGATCACGCGGCCATGACATCATCTGAACACAAACACGGCCTGTGTCGGCCGCCGTCACCGCCGAGAACAAAGCCTGAGGCGACGCTCGCGTTTCGTTCCGATGAGAACCTGCATGAGTAACAGCAGAACAGTTTTACTCATGTAAAGTAACTAACTCATATTCTTTCATTTCAACACCCTGGTGGAGAGAAAGAGAGGGGGAGAGAGAGAGTTGGAGGAGGACAGTGGAAGTGCTTGTAAAAGAGAATAATGAGTGGTCTCTGTACCACCCTTTGACCACATGAAAGCTGCACTAATGACAGGGCTGGAGGAGCACAAGTGTGCGTTTCTGCCTGCATGCATCTGTGTGTGTGTGTGTGTGTGTGTGTTAAATGCAGTCCGCAAGTCTCATGTCTTTATAGATGTGTCGCTGTCCATATGTTTGTATATGTTCAGAAAAAGGTCAGAAACATACTCTATGCAATTACACAAAATGTCATGTAGCCCGTTGTACATACATAAAGTTAATGCAAGACTTATAAATGATTGATCTGTGCACATCGTTTTATTAAATGTATGGTTCCTTGTAGGGCTGGGTATTGACACAAATTTCACGATTCGATTCAATATCGATTATTGTGGTATAGTCAGTTGGTACTACATTACTATAATATTGAAGGTTAAAATTAACTGATTTAAATACAAACATAAATTACACTCGGATGTTTTTTTTATAATAATAAAAGTTATCATACTAACTTTACAATTACATAATCATATTTCTACTCCAATATTTTTTTTTTAAATATAAACATTTAAATGGTGAGTGACAGTCATAAAAACTTGACGGATTTATTCAAACAATCATTAATATTGAAGAGCATTAAAAATTATAATGAATATGTAATGAGGTGCATATATTTATCAAAATGCTCCTCTCTAGACTTCATTATTCTAGCTGACAATGGAGTTTTTGGACACTGAATGGTTTTTCTGAGGTACAAGCTGTTTTGCTGATGTCTTTCCGCGGTTAAAACACTGATTGAACGATTACATGTCATGATTTTGGATTTTGGTAAGTTGTAATGTATCTTTTAACATATATTTAGATGTTCATTTCTGTTTATTTCGCACTGTGACAGGTATTAAAGCGAGGAGATGATCAGTTCATGTGCCACTTCTCTTGAACTGAAGCGCTACAGCAATCAGTCAAATCACATTAAAGGGTTAGTTCACCCAAAAATGAAAATTCTGTCATTAATGACTTACCCTCATGTCGTTCGACACCCGTAAGATCTCCGTTCATCTTCAGAACACAAATGAAGATATTTTAGTTGAAATCTGATGGCTCAGAAAGGCCTCCATTGGCACAATGCACTGTACACTCTCAAGACCCATAAAAGCTACTAAAGACGTCGTTACAAAGTCCATCTCACTACAGTGGTTCTACAATAACTTTATGAAGCAACAAGAATAGTTTTTGTGCGCAAAAAAAAAACCTAAATAACGACTTGTATAGTGATGACCCGATTTCAAAACAATGCATCATGAAGCTTCGAAGCGTTATGAATCAGTGAGTCGTTTTAGTGGTTTGGATCGCCAAAGTCACTTGATTTCAGCAGTTTGGTGGTTTGACACGCGTTCCGAATCATGATTCGACTCGCTGATCCATAACGCTTCGTAGCTTCATGATGCATTGTTTTGAAATCGGGTCATCACTATACAAGTCGTTATTTAGGGTTTTTTTTGCGCACAAAAACTATTCTCGTCACTTCATAAAGTTATTGTAGAACCTGCACTGCAGTGAGATGGACTTTGTAACGACGTCTTTAGTACCTTTTATGGGTCTTGAGAGTGTACAGTGCATTGTGCCAATGGAGGCCTTTCTGAGCCATCGGATTTCAACTAAAATATCTTCATTTGTGCTCCGAAGAAAACGGAGGTCTTACACAATAAGGTAAAAAAAACTTCAGTTTCATGACGACTTTAATGTGTTTTTGCAGTACGGCTATAATAAACTAGCCTGACAAGCCAGATCCACATCAAGATGTTGGGTCTGGGAACACACCATTGGCAGGGCTCAATCCGAGGGGCGGGATAAACGGTTGTCTTTCAGATTCCCTCTGCACACAATAGGGGAGCGCTACAACCAACCAGAGCAAAGAAGAAGGTGATGCGGAGCTAGTTGATAGATTAAACTTTCGCCGTATCCGGTCGGCAAAACTCCGAACACATCTTCCTTTCTTAAGAATGATTCAGTGCCATTCTTTTCTCCAGAGTCACAGTCCAAGCCGATTCGAAAGCTGCTGTTCGCCAGCTTCTTTGTTTACAAGTAGCACGCGGAACCGCAGCAACTCTGCTGTCATTATGTTAAGCCCGCCCACCGGCTCAATACACGATGTGATTGGCCAGACCAGAGTTTGGTTTTACCAGCTCGCAAGCCAACGGAGAGTTGCTAGACGACCCTGGCTGCAAATTAGATTTGCTGCCGCTAGGGTGCGTCTAGAGGTCAAGGCTAATAATAAACCTCAAGAGAGTAAATGTGTGTGCTATAAACATGCATGTAACGTAGGCCAGTAAGAGCTGTGGGTGTAAACCTCACCCTCCTGCCTCTCTAGCAACTGAGGCTAAAGGCTGCGGTCTTTAGCGTCCTTGTAAGCACGACCGCCTCTCATGCCGGAGACTCCAGTTCAAATCCCGATCGAAGCAGATCGAGTAGGACCGGTTATGTTTGGTGCCTGGATGGGAGTGAGGTTTAGGAGGGCGAGTGTAACGTAGGGCAGTAAACCTCACTCCCCTGGCCGCAACGGACGCTACATATATTTTCTTATCTATGAGCACTGCCATCAACTAAATTTCTAAATTAATAGGTTAAACTAACTTGCTCAGCAAGAGTCACATCAAAGAGCTGTGAAAATGTACTCTTGACAAATAAACACCCTCTTCAATGGACACAACTCTTTCTTAGTGATCACCCCCAATCAATCTCCTACACTAAAAACATAATTCACCCCAAAATTTAAATGTTGTCTTCATTTACTCATCATCTTGTCATTCCAAATGACTTCTGCAGAACACAAGATATTTTGAAGACCAAACGTTATTTTGTCCAAACAATGAGAGCCAATGGGGTCCAAAAACAACATTGAACAAATTGGCTTTCATTGTATAAGCAATTTAAAAATAACACTGCAGCCATTTTTCAAACTATCCTCTTTTGTGTTCTGCAGAAGAAAGAAAATAAATTGGAAAGACATAAGGATGAGTAAATGATGACAATTTTCATTTTTCACGTGAACTTTCACTTTAATGTGTGTGTAGCAGATACTCTTCTTAAAGAGGACACACACTAGTCCACGAACAGATGTCTTCCTAAAAAAAAAATTTCACCATGGCCACGGCCACATCCGCTGCAGCTGACCTCTAAATGCGTATATGCACATCTGTGTGTGTGTGTGTGTGTGTGTGTGTGTGTGTGTGTGTGTGTGTTTGTTTAAGAGCATTCAAATCCAGCCTGGGTGGGGACGGCCAAGTCAAGCAGAGGAGAAACCCTGAAGAGAGTGAATTTCAAACGAAAGTGTGCGTTTAATCTGGCCTGCTCTGGGTGAGATTTAGCAGCTTTGTCTCGATATGATGAACTGCATGTGTAGGACACGAGTGTTTACTGAGCAAACCACAGAGAGACAGAAAGAACGAGAAAAAAAAAAGCACGATGGAAAGGAGAGTACAGGAGCGAAATCCTGCTCTCTCTCACAAACACCTTGTGAAAGAACGCAACCACAAAGAGCCTCTGTGTTGCCGAGCGTTTCGAGCGGAGGTCTAACCAGGACAACTCCTCAGAGAGAGCTGAAAATGAGCGGAAAGAGAGGGAGAGAGCGCTAGCGAACGAGGGAGAGAAAGAGAGGCAAAGTGGGAGAAATGTGCTGGTAAATGTGAGAAGGAGAGCAAACTAGGTTTGAAAACCGTTACAGTGATTCGATAACCGGAAAAACGTGTAATTTGAGACTGCTTGTGTTGCATTTGGTTATCAAATTACCCTAAAAGAGGAAAAAGACACAGAGACGCAGACTTTGCTTGAGTTACTCGAGTTGTGTGTGTCACCTGTGGGTAAATTAGAGGTTTTCCCCCTCGAAAATGAGCGCAAGTAGACCGCGAAGCAAGCGACTGAACAAAAGCTCCTTTATTTTCTCAAACTGTAACTGTGAGAACGTTTCTGCAACATTAAACTGTGTCCTATCACAAGTCAGCATCAACCATGATGTCACAGCTTATATAAAGGCAAATTCTGTGGCTGCGTTCGCTAAATAAATCACAGACCAGCAGCGGTACGAGGCCCTTCACAGCTGGTTTTAGGACGACAGAGAAATCTGACCACAGTAAAAATCTGCAATGAACTCGACATTCACATGACTGATGCCTAAATTCACTTGCAGCAAATAAACTATTCTTTCTAGGTTTTTTGCTGCGTTCTGATGTCAACATCAGCAAATTATATTGACATTCAACACATTAAAAACTAAAACTAACTGTTTGTACGCAGTGGATTTAGACATCACATTATACATGTACAGTATGAAATAAGGATCAACATAAGAAAGAAGAGATTATGTGTTTTCCACCTCACAGTAAAACATAAAAATTGTGAGAAAGTGTCAAATAAGAAATAAAGTCACACTTAAAGATATAAAGACAATATCAAGATAAATATTTGTCAAGTCAGTTAGTGCATGATGTATAAAAGACATCTTAATTTTATAATAAGCAAAAATAAATAAATATCAATAAAGACCAATACTAAAAATTATATATATATATATATATATATATATATATATATATATATATATATATATATATATATATATATATATATATATATATATATATATAAAATCATATTTTTAAAAAGTTGTTTTAATCAAATAAATGCATTTACAATATGTTCCTAATGTTTTCTACTGTAATATATTTTAATACATTCATACTTCTCAGCATCATTACTCCAGTCTTCAGTGTCACATGATCCTTTAGAAATCATTCTGATATAATGCTCAAGAAACATTTATGATTATTATCAATGTTGAATAATATCATTGTATACCTCTATCTGTAAAATTCTGTTTATATTAATAGCCATCTGTATATTATATTATACTCATAGTACATATTCACCTGTAAATTCTGTTTATAGTAATAACCGTCTCTCTATTTATATATATTCAGTACATATCCATGTCCTGCACTTATGCAACCATTGTATATCCTGCACTTGCTGCTATTGCACTTCTGGTTAGACCTAAACTGCATTTCGTTGCCTTGTACCTGTACTTGTGTAATGACAATAAAGTTGAATCTAATCTAATCTAATCTAAAGTTGTACTGCTTCATATCTTTGTGGAAACTGTGATGATTCTTCGAAGGCCAGAAAGTTCAAAAGAACAGCATTTATTTGAAATGGATAGAAATTTAACATTTTTAATGACCCCAAACTTTTGAACAGCAGTGCATACATATTAAATTGAGGACCTACCATGAATCCCTATTAATAAAAAAAGACACTTCAGCAACTACATAGTAACCAGGGGCGGATTTAGTGATTTGGGGATCCCAAGCAAAATACAGGAATGGGGCCCTCTACAATTGCACATTTACAACCTTGAGGTTCCTTTCACTGTTATGTGATGATTGCTGCTGCACGACCTTGTCCCATAGTTGTGTCCAATTACTATTATTCTTTTTCATGTACATTATAAATAATTGCTTTCATCATGTTGTAGATCCCTTGTTCACGTGTAAACGGGTTATAACAGTATTATGGTTATGATACACAGGGCAACTTTTTGAGCAATGTTACTTGACAATGTTGCCGTCAACGGGCAACCAGGTAAGACACAGGTCCCATGACCGATCTTAAGTATCCAGATAGAAATTTGTTGCCCATTCCCAATGGGAAAGTGGCCAAACAACATTGGTTGGACACTAGGTGCTCATTTGTGGTAATTTTCACACAACACAAGGCAGTCTAATTCTAAACTTTAAAATATTTTTCCCCACAAATTTAAATTAAACTGAAACAAATTACTACACGCATAATAATTATTTCAACCAGAAATGTGTGTGTCTGTGTGGAAAGTAATTGCGCATGTGTCATCTACTTCACAGAAAAGAGTGAGTGCCATTTAAAACGATAAATCTATTATACGCACTGTTGCTCCGTATTTAATTATAACTTCAAATGCATGATATTTTCATTTGTAGAGCCCTATGAAATCCATATTTCCATAAAAAAATTCCAGATTCCTTTTTTTTCTGTTTACATTTTTTTCTGGATGGTTATATTAAATTGTATTAATCAAAAAGCATGTCTAATTAATTGAAATCATGAAAATGTATTAATTTAACAGCAATTTATTAAAAGTTTAACAAAATATATAATTTATGTGTTTGTCAAATGAAGGCATATAACATTTATCTTTTATTACAATGAAAATTAAACAAACCCTTCCATTTTTGTATATTCAAAGTTCTACACAACAAAAGTTTAGGCCAACTGTTAAAATTGTTACATTAAGAGACGCATTATACTGTTCAAACTTTTATTTTGATGGGTTGCCTTGAAGACCTTTTTCTATGCGTTTATGTTATGATGATAGTTTCTCTGAAATGAAATGCTCGTGAAGTGTAGGGCCCTATGATTTCCACAACGTAGAAAATGCGGGATCCAGTCATTAAAAATGTAATTTACATTTTAATGCGGACTTGTCAAATTTTGGATTAATAAATCCAATGCAAGTCAGTACACTTCAATCCAATCGCGATATGGACTAGTGTATGTGAATATTAAACGGCAAAAATACTATTTTAATACGAATCCTGCATGTTTTGTGTCTCTGTGTGAATTAATTGTGCAGTCAAGCACCATGAGCGCCGCGCGTGCTTCAGTAGTAAACAAAACCTTGCGTCTGCATCATTCATTGACCGTGACATTTCGTTTTTATGAATGGATTCTATGTGATCCTGTACGCATTTTCTGAATCGCAGAAATCATTGGGCGCTACACTTACTACAAGAAGCACTTTCAACGCAGATGGTAATTAACACCACAGCAACCGCTTGTGTGTCTGCGCCGAACTCGCATCTCGTATATAAAACGCCTTTTAGGGGGCCCTTGGCTTTCGGGGGCCCCAGGCGGTCGCCTACCTTTGCCTAATGGTTAAGTCCGCCCCTGATAGTAACCACCCTCAACAAGCAAGTAATGGTTTTCTGCACACACACAAAAAACTGGATCAAATACAGGACTTTAAAGTAATACAAAGTCCCATTCAAAAAAATACAATAACTATAGAAACACAAGAAAAGCAAAACCTTTAGGTTTTCTTAAATGGCCAAAACCACAGATAAAAATCTAACCACAAACGTAGGCCCTAAAGAGATCTACTCTTCCATGCGTGTGTGCGCTTGTACAACAGAATAAACACAGCCTCACTTTAAAAACTAAATCTTCAATGACTTATTCTGCAAGACTTAATTCTGCTTAACGCTAAACAGACCTTGCTATAAAAAGACTCTTGTAGGATTATATATGATGTATACAGCATGGACAATCCCAGAGTTTGTTACAACAAGTACACTTCACTAAAATAACACATCAGGCTGCCAAAAACGCCATTGTTTTCAGTGATTTATTTACAGCTATAGGCAGTGCAGTGCTCTGTAATCTTGATGTGTATCTTATCTGATATAAAAGAAACTCTAACAGAAAGTTCTGGAAAAGCATTTCTGTAGAATCGAGTCAATCACGACAAAAGCTAACAGCTGCATACCTCACTTTCAACACATCATCAGATAGAGCTCCTCCACCCCAACAGTTACTGTAGTAGATGAACTGTGAGCTTCCTTACATGAGACTCCTTACATTATGGAAAACATCGAATTCAAATAAAATTCACTGAAATTACATAAACGTAATTTTTAACTACAAAAATTATTGGACGGATGGGATGGAGTTTATAGGCCTTGCAAACAGTATGATAGCTAGAACTATATAATGAAGATAGACAGACAGACAGACAGACAGATAGACAGATAGACAGATAGATAGAACGACAGACAGAACGATAGATGGATAGAACGACAGACAGAACGATAGATGGATAGAACGACAGACAGAACGACAGCTAGCTAGAATGACAGACAGAACGATAGAACGACAGAGAGAACGACAGAGAACGACAGATAGAACGACAGATAGATAGAGATAGATAGAGATAGATAGACAGACAGACAGAACGACAGACAGACAGACAGACAGACAGACAGATAGAACGACAGATAGATAGAGATAGATAGATAGACAGACAGAACGACAGACAGACAGACAGACAGACAGACAGACAGACAGACAGACAGACAGATAGATAGATAGAACGACAGACAGACAGAACGACAGACAGACAGATAGATAGAACGACAGACAGAATGATAGATAGATAGAACGACAGACAGGACGATAGATAGATAGAACGACAGACAGAACGATAGATAGATAGAATGACAGACAGAACGATAGAACGACAGAGAGAACGACAGAGAACGACAGATAGAACGACAGATAGATAGAGTAGTTAAACTGTTACTAGATAGAAAGAACGATCGATAGAATGATAGATAGAACGATAGATAGACAGAGCGACAGACAGACCGACGTCCTTTTTTCAAATGGAAATGCATCAACAGAAAAAAAAAAAAATTATACACATATAAAACTAATTGTAGAATTATAAAACTAATTGTTTTATAATTTATACTTTGACTTTACAAGCATACGAGCTCTAAAATCTGAAACTCAGCCTGTATGTTGTGTCTTAAACCGGGCAGCAGAAACAGACGAGCGGAATGAGCTGTGATTCAGAACCAGCCTGTCAGAAGCACTTGCACAACCACAATCAGAGCCGACCGGCCTGGACCGATAGCCAGGAAAGCCCCCGGTCTGAGGCCCGTCCTGGGGGTTCAGGGTCCCATCTGTGTTTGTGGAATAGAGTGGGGAACACACAGACCCCCAGCATCAGGTGTGAAGAGGGGTTCAGCTGCTCGGGGACGTGTGTGTGGGGGATCTGTGATGGTTTTGCCCATATGCGATATCTGCAGATGCTGTCTGTTGTGGCCTAGTCTCGCACTCTGACGCACATGTGCACATACACACACACACAGGCACCAACACGTTTTCTTGTATCTCTGGTTCAAGGAGTCACAGGGGATGATGTCGAATGAAGAGAAAAACAGATGAGAGGAGGAAAACAGAACGACAAAATGAAAGGAAACGTGCTTGTAAGGGAGCATGTGTAGCCACCTCACAATCTCAGGAGAACAAGAGGACAAGGAACATCACGCACAACAGTCAACGTGTTTTTAAATATTTTCATCCATAGATGTGTGTGTCATATTAAAAGAACATTCAAGTACAAGTTAAGCTCCACAGAAAATAATTTAATCAAAAACTGCATTTAAAAAACTAATACAATGTATCCAATTAGATAAGTTCATCAACAAAAGCGCATCAGGATTATAATGAAGCTACTTTAAGTAGGAAGAAAAAAATCTTGAAAGATGACAATGCATAATTAAACGTACATGCTAGTCAGATTGTAAATGTCAGAAACAGTGTGTAGATCCAGGTTTTACACGGGATGTTTTTCTTCTCATTTTTGTGGCTCAAAATGACTGAATATTTGCTGCATTTTTGTGTTGTTTTGTAGTGAAAATCCACCAATTATCATCGTTTGGATGTAATCAGGAGGCCTATTAGTGATGGTAAGAGTAGCCTACAATTACCTGGCTTTTTTTTGTGCATAATTACTGAAATCAATTGTGGTTTTGCTTTACCACCTCAGGTTTTTATTTTTTTATTATTTATTTTTTTGTGTGGGGGGGGGGGTGTTTGGCAGTAAAATTGAGGGAATAAGACAAAAGTGCAAGCTGCACAACTGTCCTGCTAAAACAAAAAACAATGGAAACTACAATCAAAATAAATTATATTTTGTGGACAATTCAGACACCAATTTAGATACAAGTAAAATTTGGATGGATGGATGGATGGACGGACGGACGGATGGAGTTTATAGGCCTTACAAACAAAATGATAGCTAGAACTATATAATGACAATAACAGATCAAATGATAGAGATAGATAGATAGATAGATAGATAGATAGATAGATAGATAGATAGATAGATAGATAGATAGATAGATAGATAGATAGATAGATAGATAGATAGATAGATAGATAGATAGATAGATAGATAGATAGATAGATAGATAGATAGATAGATAGATAGATATAACGATAGATAGATATAACGATAGATAGATATAACGATAGATAGATATAACGATAGATAGATATAACGATAGATAGATAGATATAACGATAGATAGATATAACGATAGATAGATATAACGATAGATAGATATAACGATAGATAGATATAACGATAGATAGATAGAACGATAGAACGATAGAACGATAGAACGATAGAACGATAGATAGATAGATAGATAGATAGATAGATAGATAGATAGATAGATAGATAGATAGATAGATAGATAGATAGATATGATGTAACGATAGATATGATGTAACGATAGATAGATAGATATAACGATAGATAGATAGATAGATAGATATAACGATAGATAGATATAATGATAGATATAACGATAGATAGATAGATAGATAGATATAATGATAGATATAACGATAGATAGATATAATGATAGATATAACGATATAACGATAGATAGATATAACGATATAACGATAGATAGATATAACGATATAACGATAGATAGATATAACGATATAACGATAGATAGATATAACGATATAACGATAGATAGATATAACGATAGATAGATATAACGATAGATAGATAGATATAACGATAGATAGATAGATATAACGATAGGTAGATAGATATAACGATAGATAGATAGATATAACGATAGATAGATAGATATAACGATAGATAGATAGATATAACGATAGATAGATAGATATAACGATAGATAGATAGATATAACGATAGATAGATAGATATAACGATAGATAGATAGATATAACGATAGATAGATAGATAGATAGATAGATAGATAGATAGATAGATAGATAGATAGATAGATAGATAGATAGATAGATAGATAGATAGATAGATAGATAGATAGATAGATAGATAGATAGATAGATAGATAGATATAACGATAGATAGATAGATAGATAGATATAACGATAGATAGATAGATAGAACGATAGATAGAACGATAGATAGAACGATAGATAGAACGATAGAACGATAGATAGATAGATAGATAGATAGATAGATAGATAGATAGATAGATAGATAGATAGATAGATAGATAGATAGATAGATAGATAGATAGATAGATAGATAGATAGATAGATAGATAGATAGATAGATAGATAGATAGATAGATAGATAGATAGATAGATAGATATAACGATAGATAGATAGATAGATAGATATAACGATAGATAGATAGATAGATAGATAGATAGATAGATAGATAGATAGATAGATAGATAGATAGATAGATAGATAGATAGATAGATAGATAGATAGATATGATGTAACGATAGATATGATGTAACGATAGATATGATGTAACGATAGATAGATATAACGATAGATAGATAGATATAACGATAGATAGATATAATGATAGATATAACGATAGATAGATAGATAGATAGATAGATAGATATAACGATAGATATAACGATAGATAGATATAATGATAGATATAACGATATAACGATAGATAGATATAACGATATAACGATAGATAGATATAATGATAGATATAACGATATAACGATAGATAGATATAATGATAGATAGATAGATATAACGATAGGTAGATAGATATAACGATAGATAGATAGATATAACGATAGGTAGATAGATATAACGATAGATAGATAGATATAACGATAGATAGATAGATATAACGATAGATAGATAGATATAACGATAGATAGATAGATATAACGATAGATAGATAGATATAACGATAGATAGATAGATATAACGATAGATAGATAGATATAACGATAGATAGATAGATATAACGATAGATAGATAGATATAACGATAGATAGATAGATATAACGATAGATAGATAGATAGATAGATAGATAGATAGATAGATAGATAGATAGATAGATAGATAGATAGATAGATAGATAGATAGATAGATAGATAGATAGATAGATAGATAGATAGATAGATAGATAGATAGATAGATAGATAGATATAACGATAGATAGATATAACGATAGATAGATATAACGATAGATAGATATAACGATAGATAGATATAACGATAGATAGATAGATATAACGATAGGTAGATAGATATAACGATAGGTAGATAGATATAACGATAGATAGATAGATATAACGATAGATAGATAGATATAACGATAGATAGATAGATATAACGATAGATAGATAGATATAACGATAGATAGATAGATAGATATAACGATAGATAGATATAACGATAGATAGATAGATAGATATAACGATAGATAGATATAACGATAGATAGATATAACGATAGATAGATATAACGATAGATAGATATAACGATAGATAGATATAACGATAGATAGATATAACGATAGATAGATATAACGATAGATAGATATAACGATAGATAGATATAACGATAGATAGATATAACGATAGATAGATAGATAGATAGATAGATAGATAGATAGATAGATAGATAGATAGATAGATAGATAGATAGATAGATAGATAGATAGATAGATAGATAGATAGATAGATAGATAGATAGATAGATAGATAGATAGATATGATGTAACGATAGATATGATGTAACGATAGATAGATATAACGATAGATAGATAGATATAACGATAGATAGATATAATGATAGATATAACGATAGATAGATAGATAGATAGATAGATAGATAGATATAATGATAGATATAACGATAGATAGATATAATGATAGATATAACGATATAACGATAGATAGATATAACGATATAACGATAGATAGATATAATGATAGATATAACGATATAACGATAGATAGATATAACGATAGGTAGATAGATATAACGATAGATAGATAGATATAACGATAGGTAGATAGATATAACGATAGATAGATAGATATAACGATAGATAGATAGATATAACGATAGATAGATAGATATAACGATAGATAGATAGATATAACGATAGATAGATAGATAGATAGATAGATAGATATAACGATAGATAGATAGATAGATAGATAGATAGATAGATAGATAGATAGATAGATAGATAGATAGATAGATAGATAGATAGATAGATAGATAGATAGATAGATAGATAGATAGATAGATAGATAGATAGATAGATAGATAGATAGATAGATAGATAGATATAACGATAGATCGATATAACGATAGATCGATATAACGATAGATAGATATAACGATAGATAGATATAACGATAGATAGATATAACGATAGATAGATATAACGATAGATAGATATAACGATAGATAGATATAACGATAGATAGATATGATAGATAGATAGATATAACAATAGATAGATAGATAGATAGATATAACGATAGATAGATATAACGATAGATAGATATGATAGATAGATAGATATAACGATAGATAGATAGATAGATAGATATAACGATAGATAGATATAACGATAGATAGATATAACGATAGATAGATATAACGATAGATAGATAGATAGATAGATAGATAGATAGATAGATAGATAGATAGATAGATAGATAGATAGATAGATAGATAGATAGATAGATAGATAGATAGATAGATAGATAGATAGATAGATAGATAGATAGAGTAAATTTAAACAATAATAGCCCTGCTCTTAGATAAACATGGAAGCGACTGAACGCAGCTGCAGATGCCGAATATACTCAGGAGTCGGTCCTACCGGTACTACAGAAATGCTGGTATCGTCACATTTTTATAATTTCAGTACCGACTTGGTACCGAAGTACCGGTACTTGTGACATCCCTACTGGCAATTCATTTTTTTATATAATGCTGGTGGGGAAAGAGTTAAAGAGCATTTAACATCTCATTTTGTGTTTCATGGAAGAAAGAAAATAATATGGGTGAATTCCTCCTTTAATGGACCTTATGATGTATTTAAAATCTCATCGCTCTCAAGAGAGAGAGAGAGAGAGAGAGAGAGAGAGAGAGAGAGAGAGAGAGAGAGAGAGAGAGAGAGAGAGAGAGAGAGAGAGAGAGAGAGAGAGAGAGAGAGAGAGAGAGAGAGAGAGAGAGAGAGAGAGAGAGAGAGAGCGAGAGAATGGGGCATTATCATCAGAGCAGGTAAGGTTCAGAGGTTCAGGACTGCACTGTAATTAAAGCGGCTCTATAAAATTAGACTAAATGAGAGCAAGAGACTACAATAAATCTGCTCTAATCACTGCACCTGCACTGGCCGTCCTCTCTGTGTGTGTGCGCACGTGTGTGTGTTAAGAGAGAGAGAGAGAGAGAAAAGGAGAGAGTCAAAGACTGGAATGGCAAGAAGTATCAAAATAAACAGGGGTCTGTACAGGTTGTGGACAGTGCAAGGGATTATGGGACAGCACAGAGACATTTCCAATGTAAACATACCACAAGGCAACCACAAAGTTTAATACTTAGTGTTCGGAGTTACTTCAAATCACTTAACCTCCAAGTAACAGTACTAGTGATGCCTGACTTGGCAAACACCGCTAACCAGCACTGGCTCTTTACTTGCATATATTTTAGCGCGCTCTCTGCAAAGTTAATTACATGCACAATGAATTCAAAATCTGGAGGAAAATGATTTTATTAGTTACATGAATACCTCATAAATCCGACGGAATAAAGCTGCTTTTGTGTGTGTTGTCAAAAGCCTCTGCATCAAAGCCCGGACTAATAGGTCATAACATGATAAGTGGAACAGGAAGAGAAATTCACAGGCGCTCTCTCAATCTTTCTCTCTCTCTCTCTCTCTCTCTCTCTCTCTCTCTCTGCTCAGCTGTGGAGAGACGTAGCCGCTTAATTTATTTATTCCATTCCCATTAATTAGAACGTTTGCACTGACAAAACAGGCAAAAGGAGGCATTAGCACCTAGTTTACACTCCACGTCCCTGAGCTGCCCTGATGCATTTTTTTCCCTCTCGCTCACATGCACTTACACACACACACACACACACACACACACACACACAGAGAGAGAAAGAAGCATGTGCTTTCACACAGATGAAAACCTGCTCAGGCACTGACTCCAAGCAAACATCCATACATTAGCATTCACTCGTCACATACAGCGCCACGCAGCCCTGAAGCAATGTGTGATAAACTTTCATAAACATTCACAAATGTGTGGATGTTACTACAGTAAAACTGTCATAACCCTAACCACAAGTCATTAAAAAATAAAAAATAAAAAAAAAGATAAAATTATTTGGACATTTATATATATTGTTTTTTTAAGTCTCTTCTGCTCACCAAGGCTGCATTTATTTGATAATTCAGCCATTTATTTAGTAATATTGTGAGATATTATTAAAATGTAAAATAACTGTTCAATATACTGTAAATTGTAATTTATTCCTGTGATCAAATCTGAATTCAAAGCTGTCTTTAGTGTCCTTCAGAAATCATTCTATGATGATCTGATGCTCAAGAAACGTTTCTGATTATCAATGTTGAAAACAACAAATGTAAGGTAAGTAAGATTTGTTTTTACTTATAAATAAAAGGGTACTTTTCCAATATACCAATATAAGATTTTACTATATTATAAATGGGCTTGTAGTACCATTGTATCTTTTGTTAATTTACTATGGTAAGTGTTGGTAAGGGAATTAAATGTACATTGTTTGCAATGGTGTTTAAAAACACCACGGAAATACCAAATGTCAATAAAGAAAAACAGCAGGACTTGGACAAAAGTACCGTGGTACAACTATCTGACACAAGCACTGTACTGCCACAGCACTTTTCACTAAGAAAGGTAATAGATTTACTGTTTTACATCGATATTGTCGAGACACTTGGACAAAAATATGGTACTTTTTTGTTAGTGTAACAAATTTTTGAAAAAAAAAAAACACGTTAGTACAATTGTCATTTTCGTTAGTATATCATGGAAATATTTGTAAGAGAAATACAAATCAATTTGTTAGTTTAACGTAATATTTTTTTAAGTAAAAAAACAAACCAGAGGGACAAATATTTACTTTATCACCATGGTACATGAAAAAAACATGGTAGTTGTAGTAGTATAACATGGTGATTTTGTAAGGGGAAATACAACAGCTTTTTTACCAGCAGATACCATCACTGTATAGTTCGTCGTTCTGCCACAGTACCATTCGACGTAACATGGTAAACTTCTGCAAATCAGCAGATTTACTGCATTACAAAGGTACCAAGCTATAAAAAAAAAAAAAACGTGACAGTACCATGGTACTTTGTATTGTCCGTTTTTATTTCATTAAGGCAGTTGTATGCGTCTACTGTTGCAGTGAAGAAACGGCCTCGTGGACACGACAAAACGAAGGTCTCGTTAGACCGGCGCATGCTTCATCCCCTCTCTCTCTTTCTGTCCGTCTCTGCGGCGAACAAAAGGCGGATTCTGAGAGCGGCAGGAGGACCCCTGAGGAGAAGAAAGCCGCTGCACTCCAGTGCTGTGGTGAATGAGGTCTTTTCACCAGAGTCCTGTGCTGTTTACTCTAGTTCAATAATAGCCCTCATTTTCCAATCATTATTCGCTCAGTCTGACTGCCGCTATTAGCCTGTCCGCCGTGTCACTCATAGCACACCGTACACACCCATTTATAAATAACGCCACACAGCATTCCTATAAGGGCTTATGTCAAACTCTCTGACTCTCATCTGGTAAAACCCGCTTGTCAAAAGTGTCATGCCAGCTTCAGCTGGTTCTACTGACACACTTTAGAAGTTTAAACACACTTTTTAATTCGGCTGGCGACAGTTTGACCATTCCGGTGACGCGTAAAGGGCTATTTTGTGTAAAAATATATGTACTTACACACGATTAGCCGGATGATCTATCAAACCAGTATTTTTTTCACGTCTAACATCCCAGACAGCAGACAGAGGCCCGACAGCCAAAGTCAGCGCTGCCAAACTCTCCATTTTGATTTGGAACATGGCTATCGCAGCGTATGGGATTGTTTGCCGTGGCCAATTCCTGAATCATTAAAAAAAGGAGAGTGAGAGAAATGCTTAAATAAAATAAAAAAAATCATCCCTGAAATACATGCGTCGCCTTTTTCTAAAAAAAAAATAAAAAAGCCGTTTTTCTATACGGAATTGCGTAGGGGCTCGTTTTTCCCGTCGGTGTTGTGACGGAGGTGTTAAGATGGCGAGAGAGGAAAAGCAGAGAGGATAGGGCCTGAAAAAGCGGGTTAAATGGAAGGAGAGGCTGGGAAAGAGAGAGGGATGTTGGCAGAGTGTGTGGCGTGATTTGAAAAGCTGAGATCCGCGCGGCAGTGCCAAACACACACACCAGTCGAAGTTCCCTACGCAGACCGGCTTTTGTTTCCATCTTGGCATTTTACACCGTCTTTATTCTCTGCCCGCTGTTCCATTCTCTGGTTTAACAAATGCAACAATGCAAATAGTAATATTAACAATAATTAATGGTTGATAAGGAGGAGGAGGAGGATTCATTTGGTGCAGTCATTGTTGATTTCTTTTAAATTGCCAGAGAATATAATATCTCTGGTTAACATTATTTCTTGTTACATTTGTTTGCTTATAAGTTTGTGTCCAGTATATGGGGCATGTCGGTTTTACCTCTGCAAGTTTTACTCGTCCTGTTCTATCCAAGTGAAAGGCCGTAAAGAAAAGCAGTGCGAGCCAAAGTCAATCCTTCTCCTCTTTTAACATTTCTCCTGTTTTCCATCTCAGCTGTGCCATTTGTTCTCATCTAAAGATTTCTTCTGACCTCTGCTGTTTTTGACTTTCTCTCCTGGTGATGAGATCATGCTAAAAGAGTGTTATAACAGAGGAAAAACAACTCAACTAGAAAGGTTCACACACACACACACACACACGTTGGGTTTCCATGTTTTATAAGGACTTTCCATAGACATAATGCCTCTTATACAGTACTGTATATTCTATCCCCCAAACCTACCCCATCACAGAAAACTTTCTGCATTTTTACATTTTCAAAAGAATATAATTTAGTGTTATTTATAAGATGTTTTCCTCATGGGGACCAAAAAATGTCCCCATAAGATCGAACACTTCTGTTTGATTTCACACAACATTTCTCATGCATTTTTTCCATCCTATTTACATAAAATTATTAATTAAATATACATCATCTGATGTGTGCTGTACTGTTGAGTGAATATTGCAAATATCTAAATATATATTGTATATACATACCCCCCCACACACACACACACACAAATCAAGCAAAGATAATTATATAATTTACTAAAAAAAGTTTTTAAAAAATTACATTATGAAATACATCAATAAAATATTCTAGAATGTCATTTAAATAATGTTTCATGTCTTTTTGTTGTATTTCTTTATGAATTACAGCATAGAAATTTGTTGACAAAATGGTAGATATTAATAAAAACTTTAAAAATATGATTCATATATATGGTCATTCAAAATCAAATAAAAAAAATAGTATTTTATTGATTGTATGAACATTAAAATTAATAGTTGTATTAAAATGCTATATTTGACATGGAATTACGAAACTTGAAAATTATGATTTTTCTTCTGCCATCACTGAAGCAAATATTTCTCCATTTTCTAATTTCTAAACATATCAGTTATAACATACCGATAAAAATAAATAAAAAAAAAGTGGCAAAATCCAAATGGAATAATATTTTTCCAGCACCTGTAATTAAACAAACTCTCTCTCACACAAACACAATAAACACAGGAAAACCAGCTTCCTGAATGTGATCCAAGCAACTCCGTCGCATTGCTGAAAAAGACTCCAAAATTATAACCACGTCCGAATCAAATCAAATGTGAAGGTGACCAAAGCGGTGTGTGAGAGGTCAGTGCGGGTGACTGTCTGCTGTCGGTCTGGTTTCGGGCCTCAAAGCCTGGAGCAGCGTGAAACTGTTCCACGACACCTTGTTTACCGGCCAAGAAGAAACGCAGCTGCCCAAAGGTCTGTCGGCAACCAATCTTATGGCTTTCATAGTTTTATTTCACTTCTGAAGGGATGCCAAAAATGTAGCTACTAATAAAAAATAAAAAAAAGAGTTGCAGAAAATACTGATAAATGTAACCATTAATTTAAACACTGTCAGCAGACACCCACAGTCTTTATTTTTAAACTAGAATCGCAACACCTCTCTGATATCTCCAACACCTTTGAAAGCTGTGTAAACGATCCTGAATAGATGATTCGCTGTGAAACAAGTGATTTAACGCTTGACCGCACTTTAAGAGCCTATTGTCATTCGACTATATACATCCATTTCCTTTTCTGAAAGGAAAAGGCCACCATTAGTTCCCCTCCTTTCAGCGTCTACCGCTCTCTCTGGGCTTTACAACACAGAGCTGTATAGCCGTCGTCTGACTACAGAACTTGGCATTGCGGCGGGCGTTTCATCGGCTGTCTGAGCTGGACACGGCTCGATTAGAGATGAGAGCAGGCACATGTTTTTATCATGACTGCGCGATAATGGAAGCCGCATGACGTGGTGAGCTCCAGAGATGACTAAACCCGAGAGAAAGCATCCATCATTCTGACAAACTCAGAAGAAAAACAGAAACTTTTTTTCTGAAGCGGCGAGAGACGGCCGATCTGAGATGCTCGTCAACATCTCCCATTAATCATCATCATCATTAATACAGCCGGCGTACGACCAGAAGACGGAGCGTAATTACGGCATCGTGCTCCTGGGTATTTAACCGGCGCGTTTCTGCAGAGTTTAACGTCATTAATCGCTCCCGAAGGGCGATACGACACGCATCTCCTCAATAAACCACCAAACGGCCGCTTGTCCAGCATGCGCCGGTGAAACAGGACCTGAGGTGTAAATTATACACGAATCGTGCTTTCTAACATCACAGTGCATGTTGTTGTTCAAATGCCGGAGCCGAAATGTAAACGCTGATTTTCAGAGACAGCAAAAGCAGAGGTGATCTAAAACAGGCCTGCTTTTTGGCAGGCGCTCCTGCAGCTCTCTCTAGCCGTTTAAAACTGCAGTCGAAAAAATAAATGCAAATGTTTGCTTTGAGAGTAATCTTTAGAAAATACCGACAACGTGAAACAGGGCCTGTCAGTGTTTAAGGAAAATGAACAAACGCTGCAGTTATAGTCCATCAGTGTGGATGTGGATAAAGCGGATGTGGCCGGAACAATGAGCCATCGGGCCGTTTTAATAGCGTCCGGATTAAGACAGGAGATTCGACCGGGTCAGCAGGAGATAATCCGAGTCCTGGCATACCGTTAAACAGGAAAAGAACGGCATGGTGAACCGGCTAACTGACGCTGAGTTCCACACGGAGCAAAAGGGAAACTCGGCATGGGCAACAAAATCTCTTTCAGCGCCCCTGCCAACAAACAGAATTATGGCTCTGTGTCACAACAAAGGCGAAAACCATCGTCAAATGTGGCCTGTTCACATACTCTGAGTGCACAGATAATAGCTAAATATCTGAGCTGCCTGCAAATAACTGCAGATATAATATTGTGCTGTTTGCGAGGCTCTATTTCGGTTTTCCCAGGAACTGCCACCAATATAGTGACCAACATACAGTGCATCTGACAAAGAAATACTTGCAAAATGCAACAAAACCACAACCCCAATACATTTAAATAAAGAAAACAACAAATAAAAGAATGCATTTAAATACATTTAAAAAATGATTTAAATAGCAAATCATTTACATAAAACTGAATAAAATGCATTAAATTAAACAATAATTGAGTTATTAATCCTGGTAATTATATTGTTTATTATTACTTTTATAAAAAATAATGGCAAAGACATTACCCCTGAAAATCTGGAAAAATATCCTAATTTATAAAAAGAAATGCAGTATAAAACAAATAATTGTATAGACTCTGTAGTCTCTTTATCATGACGTTTCATGAATAACATTTGATTGTTTACAATTTTAATGCCAATGGTCTGATATTAATATTTAATTTTCACATTTCTTTCAATGCTGAGCAAAATGTAAAAATAAATAAATGCATGAATTGATACCAAATAGAATGTAAATTAAAAGTGTTTAATTAAAAATGTGATCATTCTGATTATAGGTGTGCATTTAATGGCAGCAGTGTAACTGACCTGTGTGTGTGTCGCAAGTGTGTGTGTGTGTGTGTGTGTGTGTGTGTGTGTGTGACCAGCTGGGAGAAGGCCAGCTGTCACTGCCATGATACACAATCTGACATTTACACACACACACACGTACACACAACTACCAGAGACATGGTTGCATTATGTTACACGGTACAACATACATGACCTGTAAAACAGTTCACGCACACACACACACACACACACAACATCAAGCAAAAAGTCATCATTTGCACAATTTCACAGAAATGATCACAACACCAAGCTAAAAACACAAAGAAATAAACACAACAAAGGCTGTATTTGCATACATTTGCATTGGAGTGTGTTTTTGGAATACAGCCCGGAACTGAACTGGACCGTGTTTCCTGAACCGGGTTACGCAGCGGCAATGTGACTCACCTGGCGAGTGGACGAAGTAGGCCAGATACAGGTCCAGCTCTTTCACGGACACTCCGATGTGGTGCGGCTGCACGCAGAGGCCGTGGTTGGAACACTGTGGCGACTTCACCAGCCTCTCTCCGTCCGTGCTCTCCAGCGGGCTTCCCTTGAACAGGATAACCATCACCAGGTCCAGGCGCCAGACCTTGTCCGCTTGCCGCAGGCAGTCGATGCGCCGGATCTTGCCCTTCTGGTCGGGGTTGGACAGCACGCAGCATGGTGGCTTCTTCCCCGTGATGGTGAGCACGAAGTCCTCGCGGAACTCCGGGCGAATGTCTTTGCGGAGCTTGGCGAGCAGACGGGACGCCCACTTCTGCTTGATCTCGGGCTTCTCGCCCAGGAGTTCGTCTTTGACGGCGCGCTCCTCGTCCTTCGTCATGCGCTTCTCGTGCTTCTTGAAGTACTTGCGCTTGCGGGCCTGGAGGTTGAACCAGGTGTAGGAGAACGCGCGGACGTGTGGCAGCAAAGCCTCGATGAAGGGATGAAATTCATCCTGGTGGACGACAAAAAAAGAGAGGAATTTCAGGGCTCAAATTTCTAATTTCTGCAAATAACATTTTAGTCTTGCTTTTCCGGTAAAAAAATATCTAAACGTCCTTAAAAAGAAAATACGCTACAGAATGCATCCTGAATTACTGTATGTTCATTTGAATATGTTTTTAGGAGTTTTATGCTGAAATCAAAAGTATAAATACATTTAAGAAAAGTAGGCTTACTTCAGGATATTTCCTTATTTTAATCAACTGTGTTCCTCAAGTACAGTTATCCTGTTTTAAGGATTTTTACTTGAAATAAACACAAAAATACAGATTGAGAAAATTATTTTTGTAGTGTAGAAATCAAATTTTAGTCCATTACAAGGATTAACTTTCAATTGAATTTTTTTCACAGAAGCATGCATCAAAATCCCCCTAAGCTCAGTCACAATTATTCTTAATAAATAAAATACTTTGGTAAATTGCGAGCTAAAACATTGCAGAGGCAGTGCAGGAATTCCAGGGTTCTGCGATTCACAGAAAGCAGCTTCTTTAGCTCAAGTCAGGCCAAGAAAAGCTTGGCGATCCCCACGGCAACGGAAGACTCATTCAGCTCTCCAATAATACCTTCACCACACAACGCTCAGTGACAAAGCCTAAACCGCGCCACGGTGCCCCAGTGCCAGGCCCGCCATGCCCCAGACCCTCTCCGCCAACTCTCGCCACAACAAGACCGCGGTTAAACTGCGTCCCTTCAAGACCTGCCATCAAAATCTCTCTGCGGGCTGCTGTGCTGCAGAAATCCAGGCATGTTCACATTTCGACAACCGAGATAGCACCATGAAAAGCACACTGCAGACAAGCAGGAGCAGAAAGAGAGAGAAAGGCTGGTAGTTACCATTTTGCACTCTCATCATAAATTTGGCACGCCGTTCAGGATAGAAAAAAAAAAATCCACCCGCACCAGTTCTTTGCCACTCAACAACTGCTGGCTTGGCAAGGATGAAGAATTGGCGAGGAAGAAAAAAAAAAAAAAAACTTGGGTAAAAAGGAAAGAAGACTGGAGACGCTCCAATTGCCGGCGGAAAGAAGTTAATTTCAAGATCAGGAAATTTGCGCTTCCAGGTAAAAAAAAAATTACAAGATGGTAAAATTGGTTCGAAAAAAAAAAAAAATTTACATTAAAAACAAAACAAAATAAAGGTGTGCGCACAAGAAAAAAAAATAGAACTAGAAAGGCAGAAGCGCTCAAAATAAATGCTTTCGCTTTCCAAATAATAAAAAAAAAAAAGTCTAAACAATGCAGAAAAAAAAATCCTTGGCAAAGAGCAATGAGCGTTTTCTTAGATCTTTGGATCCGGCAGAAAACTCAGAAAGCGCGCGGCACACACACACACACACACAACGCAGGCACACGCGCGCACATGCATGCACGGAGGGGGGTGGGGGGGGGGGGTGTGTGCTGGCTAATGCAAAGCACAGAATACAGGCAGGAAAAAAAAAAGAGAACCGAATCAATGTTGGACGAGCTCGCAGGACCGCTGGCAAACCCAAGTGCTGCTGCTTTTTTTACTCCTTTTCTCTCCAACTCTCTCTCTCTCTCTCTCTCTCTCCCTCGATCGTTCTCTCGTCCTCTCCGCGTTCTTTCCTTAACCATTGCCTGAGTCTTTGCCAACACGAGTATAGGGCCCACCTATTTGGCAACAAGATGCCTGTAGCTCAGCCAATACGTTAGCTTGAAGAGCTGAAAGGGAGGGGAAAGAGAGGACGAGGGGGGGGGGCTGGTGGCAGAACGAGAGAGAGAGGGAGCGAGCAAGAGCACCCAGTCCAGTCCGATGGTGCACAATTTGCCAGTTTGACAAGTTCCGATCCACCACCGAGGCAAAGTTCAGCATCCCATCAAGCTTGTCATGGCAACTGTGTTCTTAAGTCTGCGGTGACCAACGCCGTGGCAATACCAGACCCTCCCTCCACCTCCCCTCTCCCCGGCTTGCGTAATGCCACCTTGGCACGGGCTGATGGGAGAAAGTGCACGGCTCTCGCTCTCTCCGAAACTCCCAGCAGACCCTGCAGCCGGCAGCTGCTTGTGGATTTAGCGGCCGAGACAAAGACGAAAGCGACCGTGCACCCCGCGCTCCCCATGTGCATCTCTAATTTAAAACAAACATATGCTGTGTTTGTCTGCGAAAAACACCCAACACAAGGAGCTCAACGAAGCATATCTGACCTACAGCTGAATAGTTGCTCAAAAAAAACTTTGCAAAAGTTGTTTGGACTGACCGTGAATAAATATTGAGTTTGTGAGGGGGGGGGGGGGGTCAATTATACCAGAAGTTGTGTCAGCAAAGAAATGTTTCAATGAGTACGACAACAGATCCTACAAGATCACTCCAATGGATCTGTGAGGTTTTCCCACGCAATTCAAAGTTTAACATGCGTCAGAAATCAAATGATTTAACTGCGAGTGCAAATACTGTGTTTTATTTTCCACATGTAATCCTAATCTTCTATCCGAGTTTTGGGAATACTTCATGCAATCAAAAAGAATAGGCCTATAAAACAACAGCTGCTTACAGCATAAAGCAGAGAAGTATCTGAACCCTGAACGAGACATAGACGGAGCTGCTGATCAAGTCTTGTTGACTTTCTAAAAAAAACAACAACAAAAAAAACACTAAATCACTGAATGACTGCTTGGACTCCACTCTTCCCACACACAAAAACAAGACAAGGAAATTGATTTGAAATGCTGGATTAGCAAACATATGCAAATGTCTCTTAAATGAGAGACCAAGGAAACCTCAATGGACGGATGCGTGGTGATAACGCACTCCCATCGCAGTAAAACTCTTCATTAGTGTTTCCTCTTTCAAATCTGAGCCTATGTGTCAAAACCAACACCTGCTTGAGGTCTCTAATAAGATGCTAATTGAAGCACACAACCAGAGGAGAGCAGAATTTGTTTATGAATGCATTTGATTCAATAAAAGCAGCACCTTTATTTCAAACAATCCCTTCTCTGTTTGAAACACAGCCCTTAATGGCTTCCTACCAGTGCGGGTATGAGATAATTAGGTCCTGATCAACATGTGCATTTGAAAATTCACTTGCCTAAAGCACAATCACTTAGAAGCGTCCGAGAATAGGCCAAAATAAAGCATTTGACAAAACGAAAACATGGTATTACTTTTTAAAATAATACTTTGTTTAATTACAATTGTAAATAGTAGGCCTATTCATTAAAAAAACTAAGTATTATTATTAAAATGTAACATACTATTTAAATTTAAATTTCAAGTATAAGATAAACAGCTAGACTGAGGACAGAGACACGTTTTGCTTTATTCATCACTACACAAAAACTACCTTTGCTTGTGTAACTTAGCCTACTAAAATATCATAAATCAATAATATACATAAGTAGTTCATTTTCCACAATTTGCTCATAAACATTAGGTGCAACGCATGACAGTGCTATGTTATGCCTGTCAGAAACACTTAAAAAGTCGAAAAAATAAGAAAAATCAAGGATTTTATGGACACTCAAAAATATTTCTATCATCTTAAAATATGCGAAGCGTCGTTTAAATTTTGAAAACAAAAACACGAGTCCAAATATTTCGTTAATAAGTGACAGACAGTGCTATATTAATGCGCCAGGTTGTTTGTGTCAACCCTACAGTTATTAGGCTAATGAACTATATTACGTGGCGGAAGAACTGTTCGTTATTATCATTATAAATAAAGCAATTTATTGAACATTGGTGCATTTTATTTTGCTATTGATGTTTCCTTTAAACCTGTCACTGCCTACGTCTGGGCCTTTCAATACATCTTTTCGGACATGTAAAAATATTTTCACCAAAACCTTAACTAGCAAGCCAACTGAAGGGTTAAATGTTTTTTTTTTAATGTTCACAACGCATAACAATTCATCATTATTTCTGTCCTGTCACCACAAAACACACTAATATGGCCTGGTTTCTCACCTAAGATCCCACCACGAGGCGTGTAGCTGCTCAAAGAGGTCAGGTTAATCCTGAAATCCTGTTAATAGTTAGTAAAACAACGTTTAGTGACTTTGTTTCTTAGCGTTTTGCCAAGTCACATCAGCGGCGCGTGATTCTACCTGCGCCTGACGTCCGCCATTTTGACCACAAGTTGAGATTTCTGCCAGCTCAATTAAAAATAATCGCTATGTTATTTTTCCCCTTCGCCTGTTCCTGCAATATTAATGCTTAAAAGAGAGAAGACATCATCTCTCAAGTGTGTGCCAGCAGTCGGATGGAAATGAACGAGCTGGAAACAGTGTTTGCTGTCAGGCGCCAGAGAATCATTTGTGTTAGTTTGTCACTGACGGTAAAATCAATTAATAATAACGAAAACACACCCAAGCACCTTCCAATCAATCCAGAAGAGGAAAAAAATCAGTTTGGCCAAAGAAAATTAGGCTACTTGATCATCCAAGCACGCACACTTTGAATAATATAGGCTGTAGTACAAAAATAGCACAACATATAGGTCTTTATCAAATACATTTTCCTGGCATACATTTTAATCAAGTCACACTTTTAATAAAATAAGATGCGAGAAATTAAGCAGTGGCGGATTTTTTTATTTTTTTAAGGCCTATCAAACTTTTCTTAATCAATAAAACGTTACTCACTCACCTTATTTATCTTATTATTAGCTACCTATACATTAACTATTTTGTTTAGATATTGGAGCTATATATATAACAATAGAGGACTAGCCTACATTTAGCTTGAGAACTTCAAATAGGCAAAGTTACACTATAAATCAAGTGTGATCATTAGGCTACCCTAGTTTTACTGAGCTGGCGCAACAATAAACAAAAACAAAAACATGAAAAACAAAAAAAACATGATAAACACTGGAAGCCTATACAGAAGCACTGCTTTTCAAGAATCCACAAAAGATGGTCAGATATTTGACTGGCGATTCAATCCAACACGAGAGAGCGCGCGGTTGCCTTTGGTCAATAGCTTATTGATGATTTTTCCTGGTGATTATTTTCGGCTTCTTTCTGTTAAAACACTTAACATGACTATATTATATTATATTCGGTTACTGAATATAATGATGTCGAACCCGGGCGCATTTATCGGGTTATTTAGAGGAACAGAGAAAATGATACTGAGGCTCCTGAACGAAAGACGAATTCAATTACAGCCCAGCGCTTTAAAATAACTCCTAACAACTAGTCTAGCTCAAATAAGATACTGCTATATTGATAAGAAGCAGATTTAATCGAAATGTTAGAAAGTAATATCAATATCCGCGCAGCAAATAAGATCATTTTATGAGATAGGCTACCCCAAAACCGGGGGAATAAAAAAAACACACCCGTTTAAATTAATTTACCTCGCTTTCCATTGCCAGCACAGCAGTGATATTTATGGCAAATGCTTTTTAAAATAGCTATTGGATTTTATTAAAGCCTGGTATTGTTTTGTTTTGTCATATGAATAAATAGCCTGTGTATTTTTAAAGACAATTCATAGTGAAAACAAAGCTTATATAGGTGAAATATTAGATATAGGCTAAAATGATCAGAACTATCTATGTCTTTAAATACTTGGAAATGACCATGTCTTCTCCTCTAAAATATATTTCCTCTAAAAAGCTAGTAATAATGATAATAATTATAATTATAATTAATATTAGGCTATTATTATCATCATCATTATATGATAGGCTATATATATGATAATGTCATGCTTTGATGATAATACTAGCCTACTAATACTACTACTACTACTACTACTAGGCTAATAATAATTATTATTAGGCTATTATTATTATTATTATTACATGATAGGCTATATATGATAAAAATGTCATGCTTTGATGATACTAGCCAACTACTAATACTACAACAACTACTATTTAATTATTATTAAATACCCAAGCTAAATTAGGAAAATTAGACTGGAGCCTGAAAGATGATCACAAATAAAAATGTTTTTTATCAAATGAAAAAGAAAAACGGGATTTTAAATATTTGGTGGAGGTGGAATTTTACAAGTTTTAGTCTATAATGAATTAAAGTGATTGCCACATTTAAAGATATAAAAGGTTTAGTAGCACATATTAAATAATTATTAATTATTGAAAAATGTATACATTTTTTTTCTTAAGATGACTGATGTATTGTTCTACAATATATTTGATATTGTTTCTGGTCCATATAGTGTCTTTTTATCCGTTTTCTGGAGTGTGGACCATTGGGGAGACCATGCAGGTTTAATGAGAGAGATTTGGGGTTTTGTTGGTTTTGCCCGCTGCGCGTCCGTGACCCTCCCTGCGGGTGTGACCCAGCGTGACCCTGAAACAGCATAATGAAGACAGACGTGATGGCGGATTCTGCCTCTTGTACGTGAAAGACACTAAGACAATAACAGAAAAGTAGAGACAAAGAGGCTGTTCGAATCATTTTTTAAAAGGGGAAGGAGGCAGGCCTCAAATCAGACAGTGAGAGACAGTGTAAAAACGTGATAAATACCAACATGACAGACGTTGAGGGAGGTGGAGGCCGTGGAGAATCATGTGCTAACATGCGCTATCGTGAGGACATGCCAGCGTGGACAAAACCATGGCGGCTGACCCACACACACACATACGCAGTCGTCTATTGTGTCAGACTGGACACACTCTCACACACACACACTCGTGTATAACCTCACACCTCAGAGACATGGGCCGTGTGTGAAGGTGTGTAAGCATGAGGTTAGAGGTGTGTGTGTGTGTGTGTGTGTGTGTGTGTGTGTGTGTGTGTGTGTGTGTGTGTGTGTGGGCACCCCTCCTCTCTCTCTGCAGGTCTGTTTGGAGTTCTGAAAGACAGTCTGAGATGAGTCAGACGCAGTAAAAACTGAGCTCTTGCAGCAACGAGTGACATCAACTGTGATCAACGCAATCAGAGACACACCTGCAGATTTATACGCAATTCCAAACACAAGCAGTGGCTCTGAAATATGGGAACAAGTTGTTCATTTTGCATGGTGGTTACAAACCTAAAATCTAAAATGAGAACAAAAATAAATTGTGAATTTCATCCTTTAAAGTAATATTTTTACTTATTTTAGAGGATGTAACTGTGTTTTCAGTGCAAGGGTATTTTTCATAAATGTCAGAGCAGGTTGTCACATTTAAATTGAATGGTTTATGATATAATTTTATATTCATTAAATACAAAATACAATTTAAAACCATTTCTGTTGCTGTTTTATTGCTGTTTCATTCATAATTGTGTGCTTCATGATTGTTTTAATATGAAATGTAGGCCTTCATAGTGACTATTAATTGGCAGATTCTCATTATAACAAATGATCCCATAGTCAAAGTACTCAAAAAAGTGTGTTAGATGAAAAAGTGTACAAATAAAGGTGGAATTTAGTTTTGAAAGAAACTTTTATTCAGACATTAAATAAATCAAAAGTGACCGTTTATAATGTTGCAAAATATTTATATTTCAAATAAATGCTCTTCTTTTGAACTTTATATTTATCAAAGAATCCTGGAAAACAAAAACATATGGTTTCCATAAAAATATGAAACAGCACAACTGTTTTCAATATTGAAAATAATCAGAAATGTTTCTCAAATCATCATATCAGAATGTTTTCTGAAGGACACCGAAGAAAATTCAGCTTTAAATCACAGGAATAAATTACATTTTAAAATATATTTCACATAGTAATAATTTCAAATTGTAATAATATTTCACAATATTACAGTTTTTACTGTATTTTTGATCAAATAAATGCTGCCTTAATTGTTGATCAGAAGAGACCGAAAATTCAGCTTTAAGTCACAGGAATAAATTACATTTTAAAATATATTTCACATAGAAAACAGTTATTTTAAATTGTAATAATATTTCACAATATCACAGCTTTTACTGTATTTTTGATTAAATAAATGGTGAGCAGAACAGACTTCTTTCAAAGTAAAAAATCATAACCCGCACACTTTTGAAGGGTAGTGTGTGTCTACAGAAATGTCATTCAAAAATAAATCTACAATGAGAAATATGTGTGAACTATAAGATAAAATGTTGAAAATATGATTTTAAAAATCCTCATTATTAGATAAAAAGTAAAAAAAAATATGACATGCTAAATCATTGTGAGATTAACAGTTGAAATTAGGAATCAAAAATCAAAAGTTTGGATTTAAAGTCAAAATTATGACTTAAAAATCTAAATTATGATTAAAAGTCCTAATTATGAGATACAAAGCTGAAATTAGATTTTTTTTTTAAAGTCTAAATTATGACCAAAACACACACTAAAATAATGATTTGTTTAAAATGTGTTTTTAATTTTTTATTCTCACTTATAATAATAATATTTACATTATTGTTTTCATTTTGTGCAATATATTTTTTTACATGCGTTTTTTTACGTATTGAAATCCGTTTTTACAACAGAAATGAATCAATCAAAAACTTACTTTAGCTTTTCATCTAAAACAAAATTGATTTCCTATCATCACTGTAAAGCGGCTTTGAAGCATCTGTGTTGTGAAAAGTGCTATAGAAATAAAGGTGACCTGAACAAAGTGTGACAACTAGCCCCAGTGACTCTGTATCCCATAGCCCCACATGTCCATCACGTAGCTGTAGATTTGATCTTCTCAGTGCAAGAATCACTTTAACAAAATGTCCTCATTATCAGTTAAACTGCATCTCAGATCAATTTACACACACACCAATAAAGTTTAGGGTTAAAACACACACTTCTTTCTCTTTTCTTTATGTGCAACCCCAATTTGCTAATAGCACGAATGCAAATTTCCTTTTATCGTACCACCATAAACTGTGTTGGGCGTGAGGACGCACCCAGGCCCGTACAGATCGTGGCTAGCTAGTGATGCATGGCGATAGCTGAAGCTGTTCGGTGGTGTTTGCAATTACCCCAGTTTACAAACCAGCACATTACTACGTGTGAAAAATCTGCAAGCAATTTGTGGCAGCGGAGAGAGAGGAGAGGCACATGTATCCCAGAGGGCCCTGAGAGACTGGAGCTCAAGAGCTGCACGGAACGCACAGCACTCTGGGAAGAACCGCAGTTTAGGGTTAAGGCCTGCAAAATATCAACCCCAAATTCATCAGCTCATTTGTCAACACATTCCCTGGGACTAATAAGAGGAAATGGTTAAGGTGTGCTGCGCTACACGGTGGATTTGCACCCGCAGCAGTGCAGTTGAAACTCGACTAGATACAAGTACATTTTAAAGAGAGGAGAAAAAGAGATGACAGATCTAAATCTACAGAGTTCCTTCAAACATACTGTGGTGAAACTGTGATGTCACACGTGTTTTTTTCTTTTCCGCTTGGCTAGCAGGAGACGCGTAATCGCACTAAACACAATGTAAATGATGATGGCTCGCTGATGAAAATCATTACTGCATAATTCCTTGTGTAGGTGTTGTAGCAAAGGATGTAGTTTAGCAAAAACAAACAAAAAAGCCAGAGGCAAGAGATTTCAACAGGGATGATGGATGAAGGATTGTCACGCTGGCTGGCAATGATGCTCCTGTACAGCTCAAATGGCAGAGACTAGCGCTAGCGACGCCAAGGTCACAAGTTCAATTGCCAAATGCAGAAAAATAATGTAATAAATAAATATTTTAGGCTGAACATTTGCCGATGTCGGATGGATGGATGGATGGATGGATGGATGGATGGATGGATGGATGGATGGATGGATGGATGGATGGATGGATGGATGGACAAAATATTTATGGATGGACGGAGAGACAGACAGACAGACAGACAGACAGACAGATAGACAGATAGATAGATAGATAGATAGATAGATAGATAGATAGATAGATAGATAGATAGATAGATAGATAGATAGATAGATAGATAGATAGACAGACATACAGACAGATAGTTAGACAGATAGTTAGACAGAGAGAGAGACAGTTAAACAGACAGACAGACAGACAGAGAGAGATATAGACAGAGACATACAGACAGACAGACAGACAGAGAGAGAGACATTTAAACAGACAGATAGAGAGGGATAGACAGACAGATAGTTAGACAGAGAGATAGATAGATAGATAGATAGATAGATAGATAGATAGATAGATAGATAGATAGATAGATAGATAGATAGATAGATAGATAGATAGATAGATAGATAGATAGATAGATAGATAGATAGATAGATAGATAGACATACAGACAGACAGATAGTTAGACAGAGAGAGAGAGACAGTTAGACAGACAGACAGAGAGAGATAGACAGAGACATACAGACAGACAGAGAGATATAGACAGAGACATACAGACAGACAGACAGAGAGAGAGACATTTAAACAGACAGATAGAGAGGGATAGACAGAGACATACAGATAGTTAGACAGAGAGAGACACAGTTAGACAGACAGTTAGACAGATAGACAGAGACAGAGATACAGACAGTTAGACAGAGAGATAGATAGATAGATAGATAGATAGATAGATAGATAGATAGATAGATAGATAGATAGATAGATAGATAGATAGATAGATAGATAGATAGATAGATAGATAGATAGATAGACAGACAGACATACATACAGACAGACAGATAGTTAGACAGACAGACAGAGAGAGATAGACAGAGAGACATACAGACAGACAGACAGACAGAGAGAGAGACATTTAAACAGACAGATAGAGAGGGATAGACAGAGAGACATACAGATAGACAGACAGACAGAGAGAGAGACAGTTAGACAGACAGACAGAGAGAGATAGACAGAGAGACATACAGACAGACAGACAGACAGAGAGAGAGACATTTAAACAGACAGATAGAGAGGGATAGACAGAGAGACATACAGATAGTTAGACAGAGAGAGACACAGTTAGACAGACAGATAGACAGAGACAGACAGACAGAGAGAGAGACATTTAAACAGACAGATAGAGAGGGATAGACAGAGAGACATACAGACAGACAGATCGTTAGACAGAGAGAGACACTGGATGGATGGATGGATGGATGGATGGATGGATGGATGGATGGATGGATGGATGGATGGATGGATGGATGGATGGATGGATGGATGGATGGATGGATGGATGGATGGATGGATGGATGGATGGATGGATAGATGGATAGATAGATAGATAGATAGATAGATAGATAGATAGATAGATAGATAGATAGATAGATAGATAGATAGATAGATAGATACTTTTTTACATCATTGTTTTGTTTTTTTATCAATGTGCACAAAAAAATATGAATCAAAATAACTTCCTCTCCCTCTTGCAGCTCATTTCTTATCTGATGATGCGTTTATTGGCGTGAGGGCGGGGCAACCTGTCACTCACATGAGATCCACCAATAGCAAACCACAACCATCTGATCAATTCCCCACGGACAAAATCAAGCCCTGCCCTACATTTTTTTCTTATTTGAGAGGCCATTTCATTCGGCTAAAATCAGAAGAATGGACCTTCGCAACTTCTGTTACATGCTGACTTTAAAATAAAACATTTCAATGTATCAATATTAACTCCAAAAAAGGCTAAATTATTAATATAAATGAATGGGAAAATACTATATTATACTACGGCTACAATAAATGTAAGATCATGGCAAAAAAAAAATCTCTGGTGGCCAAGATCTTTTGATCATCCAGTTGCATTGTCAGGGCATTATCAGAAATCTTGAGCCTACTTAACTTGTGTCCGATTTCGACATATACCGCAGAGTTATCTGCACGGCCCGATACACACGACCGCCACAGCGCTGATTTCATGTGCGTTGAGAATCAAACTGAGGCTTAGCAGTGCTTACAGAGCATGACGGAGAACACAGGAAACCTTTGGAAACATCATTAGTCCTGCATATCTTTGCTTTTGATAACCAGGCCCAGACGGAGTCTGCAGATGTCTCCTTCTGCAGTGGATTTAAAGGGACAGTCCCTAAAATGGATGAAATCGCATGCTCTCAAGTAGGTACACATTTTGAATAAGTACGTACTTTGTGAATGCTAAAAAGTATGTAGTAGTATCAATGTGTGTAGTATGAGTGTAATCTGGATGTATTTGCCATGTTGTCATTACCATGTGACCTACTAGCATCAGTTGGGTCACTTACTGCCATTCACAAACCCACACACTTCAGAGACTCGACAGAAGTAGTAGGGCACTTTTTGCCAACTCTTTTATGAGTACTGTGAATTCAGACATACTACTCTTGTCACACAT